>JASAMX010029110.1:0-10443 GCA_030248175.1 Microlaimidae sp. YZB2_3
GGGAGGGGGTTGGGGGGTTTTATACCCCCCAAAAAATCCTGATTATAGCAGACACCCCCCTAAAATTTGGGGGTACCCCTGACATTGTCCCCCTAAAATTTTGGGGGTCCCAGTACTAAAAACTCTAAAAATGGGGTAATTGGGGTATACCCCAAAAAATTTTTTTGGGACACCCCCTCCCAAAATCCGGGAGGCTGCCCACCTATGCTTGTAATCGGGTAAGGACCCGTGGGGTCGTGAACCAAAGTCCCAACACTCGGCTTTGGACGAATATTTATATATATAGGTAGAGGTAGATTGTTTTTTTTGTCGGCGCACTTGGGAAATCGATACACTTGTCTTTTGCCCAGGGACTTGGGCTGTGTTCGGGAAAGTTGGAAGTGATTGATTTGGTATGCGGTCGGTTTATTGTGGTGTGTACCTAAATGACTTTTATTCGGGTTTCTTCTTTAGGTGCGTACAATTTTAGTGCAGTTAGTTTATACTAGCTCCTTTCCGTACGTTTGTGTCTTTTGACCAAATAAATCAAAATAAATAAAAGAAGGTGAGGCGAGATTTTGACTGAGCGAGCGGCTGAACTGCCTTTAATGGGAGTGGTCCTGAGTCGGTTGATTCGGTAAAGTCGGCGACTTTTTTAGCGACAACCGGTCTAGCAGTCAGAGCGGAGTGGGGTCGGGGAAACAGCGGGTTTCGTTTTCACTACAGCAGAATGAGCCATAATACGTACAAAAAATATGCGACTGTGACTCATTTTAAATTTCAAATACCCGCCTAAAAACTGAAGAATGAGTCGTAGCCACGTGGGTTTTATAATGACTGCGACTGATTTTGCTGAGTGGGAATTGAGAAATGAGAATTGTATTAAGCGTCCGTCCAGAGAGAGAGAGAGAGTTCTTCTCAGGTGGGCTTTATCTTTTTCTCGGGCTTCTCCTCGCGGTGGAAGGTGCGGGGAGACACGGCCCTCCCCCCTCCCGCCCACCCACCCGGTCGCGACACCTTTCTTCCCTACCTACCTACCCCCCGGACGAATTGACTTTCAATCGGGTTGACTCCCGGATTTGACAAAGACTTTGGAGAGCCGTTTGTTGCTGCCCCTGTGTTGTGTAGCCATTTTTTTTCGAGCTTAGACTTTAGACGCCTGATTTATGATTTTGTCGTTCATAGACGACCGGTTCGAATTGATTCGACTGAGTCTCGGATTTTACTAGAACTTTATCTAGCCGTGTGTGTGCAGCGAGTTTTTTCCCCAGCTTGATTGGATTGGTTGATTTTGATATGAGCGTGTTTATATGATATGCAATGCAACACGATTTTCTGGTTTCAATGAATTAAAACTTTCGAACGGTTGGTGATATCCTGCGGAATACTTTTTGCTGCGGCCTTATTGAGTAAAGTACCTGTTTTTTATTACAATGTAGTTGGGCTTTTCGTGTTGTGCTATGACCTTCTTGGTAGAAAGAAACCGCGCTGCTTTTGAATGGTTTTGCTGAAAAAAGCATTAATCTTTAAACAGGGCAACAAGTTTTAGTTGCTGTTGATTCGTGCTTCAAAGCTAAGACGTAAATTTGCTACTTTTCGATCGAGCATACGCAGCTATTTTTGATATTTATGTTTTACGAACTAAACTTAGAATCGAAATTCGTTGGAGGTTGTGTAATATTAGCTAGAACATCTGGCTTGGCGCCAACTTTTTTTATTCTTTAATGTGCTACATTAGCATGGTTTTGCTACTAACGCTCTTCCTATAGCGTTAATTCAACATATAGGTGGAATTAAATTTTTTAAACTCAGTACAACTTTTTTTTTATTTTCTGCTATCATTTTTCTTCCAAGAAACGATAGCAATACAACGTTTTTTTAAAAAAACTAAGTGCTAAACTGATATACACACAGGGTGTGGGCTTAAAAGTAGAACGGTTGGGATTTTGAAAGTTTTAGCGGTTGTGCAATTTTTTGCTGATTTCATTTTTTTTAAATACAGGCAAAAGTTTTGAAATTAGTTGGTCTTGTTTGTTTTCTTACTTATGATATTCAGATTAAATCAATTTGTTTGTTTGTTTGATTTTTTTGCACTAACAGTGTGAAAATTTTCCAGTACCTACTTTATGTTTGAGAAAAAAGTAGTTTACAACAAAACCAGATGTAAAAATGCTATATACATAATTAAACATTTCGTGCAAAGGATTACTGACCGAATGAAGCTTGTTGAATTCTTAAAAGTAGGGTGTTGTTTTGTTGTTTCTTTTTTTAGTTTTCAGCACTCCTAAAATTCCTTTCGTAGAATTCAATTTACAAATTTATATTATATAACTCGAGGGTTTAATAATGTGTAATTTCATTGTTGTTTTCTGAGTTATGTGATAATGAGATATTTCTTAATGGATTTTTTTCATTTTTTTACTTCGGAATTCGCTAAATTGTCTCAAGTCTCAGTGACGTGGTTAGGTTAGTAGTTTATAAGTTTATACGTAGTCACTTTTTTTTGACAGTGAAATATAAATTTTTCATTGGAACGGCTTACAGATTTTAATTGTACTGAAATTTGGCCAAAACCACAAGGCAGTTTTATATCCTAGATGGTTAGTGTTTGATTTGACCTGTGATTAGGTATATGACGATGACCTCTCGCTTAAAATTTTAGTCGGTCAAAAACACCACCTTTCAATTTTATTTAACCTAAAAATGGCAATAATTTTCCTTTTTTTTTCTATGTATAATCAGACCTGTGCACTGCCCCCCCCCCCGGGGGTAAAACGGGGGGGCAATTCAAAATGGGGGAGGGGGGCAAGTTTTTTGAACGGGGAATGGGGGCAAGAGGGGGGGGAAGAAAAAAGAGAAAAAAGGAGAAAAAAGAGAAAAAAGAGAAGGGAAAAGGGAAAAAGGGACAAAAAAGCGGAAGTAAGGTAAAAATACATCTAAAATGGCTTAAAATACATTGAAATAGGCTAAAAACTGACAAAAAATTCGCGATGATGGCGTCATCATAGGTCAAAAAATGGCGTCTATATTTTTAGGGTACTTTTTCATTTTTTGGCGGGGGGGGGGGCAATAAAACGGGGGGGGGGGGCAAATCCTCCAATAAAACGGGGGGGGGCATTTTCAGACCGTGCACAGGTCTGTATAATGCTCATGCTGCAAGCAAGTATCACTTTCCCCTTTCTACTGATGCTGTAACAAGGTTTCCGACGTTATTATTAATTTCTAAATTAGGTACCGGTATGTACAAAGAAAACATAATTGGACTGACTAAAAGATGTATAAATATTTTTCGCGTAAAACTATGGCTTCTTATTTTCGCTTCTGAGTAAACAAAAATAAGCTTGTTCGCTTTTCAATGATTTATATATTAATTATCGTCATAATATTTGAACTGGAAGCCTTTTGGAATTTTAAGGGGAACAAAACTTTAAATTTAGAACGGTCGCTAGAGACGGCTGAAAAACTTAGGGAATCCTCGAAATTTTTATAACAGCTAATTTTAGCAATTAATAAATACTAAAACTCCCAAAAATTTAGAGAAGCCATGGGCGTAGCCAGAGGGTCTATAGATAGAGACAGACCTGTGCACTGCCCCCCCCCCCCCGGGGTTATAACGGGGGGCAACTTTTTTGAAACGGGGGGGGCAAGCAGAGGGTAAAGAAAAAAAAGTGGAAAAAAGATGGAAAAGGAAAAAAAGGGACAAAAAAGCGAAAATAAGGTAAAAATAGGTCTAAAATAGCTTAAATTGCATTAAAATAGGCTAAAAACTGCAAAAATTCCGCTATGATGGCGTCATAATAGGTAAAAAATGGCGTCATAATTTTTGGGTACTTTTTTATTTTTCCGCGGGGGCAATAAAATGGGGGAGGGCAAATCCTCCAATAAAGCGGGGGGGGCATTTTCAAACCGTGCACAGATCTGGATAGAGACACTCCTTTTTTCACCTATGATTGCGTATGAGGTGGCCAGTTTTTGCTTTTCATTTGTTATGTTTATGTGTCAGATATTTTTGAAACTTGATTTTCCTCGGATAGTGAGCTGATCATCAAGAGGGTTTGATTAGCTTGATTTTAAGCTATAAAATGGGCATATGGCTGC
Source organism: Microlaimidae sp. YZB2_3 (assembly GCA_030248175.1). Classification (NCBI taxonomy): domain Eukaryota; kingdom Metazoa; phylum Nematoda; class Chromadorea; order Desmodorida; family Microlaimidae; species Microlaimidae sp. YZB2_3. The sequence goes on from JASAMX010029110.1 coordinate 4,078, forward strand.
GCCGTTGGGTAGCTAGTTAGATCGCGTTTCTTTTTGCTTCTTCGCTGCTAGGTTACACTTCTTCTTTAATGATTGTGGTGGGGTGGACGAAATAAAGGAGTGAATTCTTTTTTGTATGCCATACGTATACCTATAGTTGTAGTGTATAGGTAAGGTCGGTTGGTCAGGTCTAAACGTGTCCAAAGTGACAGGAGGGGTGGAAATATAATACATTAAAGTGATTAATATCAATAAGCAAGAGCGGTTACAAGATAAATTAAATGATTGAGTAGTATTAAAGAAATATTCAGTTTTGCTTATTGGGTCATACAACTTCAGTGCGGTGTAAACTTGCTTCTGTATGTTCCTGTCTTTGGACAAAATAAATAATAATAATAATAATAAAAAAATTGAAGTGACGAGGTGTCTTTTTTTAAATTGAAACTCAGATAGCTGCTTCCTAAAAAAAAACAATTGTTGCTGTGACTTTTTTTGCATGAACAAAATTTCATAAAAGTAAACTGTACAGTTTTTTTTGTGGTAATATAAATCGGCCGAAATGGTGTGAGTCAGATGTTTAACGAGTTCCCATGTGCGATTTTGTCCACGCACTTTTTCTTTTTATCTGCAGTTTTTTCGGCAACGTTCCGTCCCGAGATAACTGATCTGTGATCTGGTTTTTTTTTTTGGGGCGCAGCCCTCTGAAGTCTCGATTTTTTTCTCGTGTGTAAGTAAAGATTTGGGCCCTAGTGGGTTTACTATTCGTATTTAAAAGAAGGCCAGCCGTTTTCTTATACGCCCATGTACATTTCGTGAATAAAATAATATAATAATAAGTTGTTTCTCGATTGATGAACGTGTTTTTGCTATTTTTCCCGAATCATATTTCGCTCTCTCTTTTCAGCCAGAAGTGGTAACGAACAGAGCACATAATACAAATTTCGCTTTCTTTCTGGTACCTATTAAGATACAATAACAACGAATCATCTCTCCTAATTAACTATAGCTCAATTAACGTGTAACATAAGTATATTTAATTTAAATAAACGGCATTTTTCTATGTATATTTTATAAATAAATTGCATCTGTTCTTTCTTTGTGTAGCATTTTTTCCGAACACCGATTAGTTCGTTTGGAGTTTAATATTAAATTTTCTGCTATTTACTATATCTAAATAAATATATTAGGTATATAAGTTTTTTATTGTTTGATTTAAACGGTGGAGTGAAGCAAGTGCAACACATTTAGGCGTGTTTATTTACAGGGTGTCATTTATTATTTATTATCGAGACGGCCCTGTTTTTTTTTATTTTGAGAGAACCAGAGAGAGTGAATTTTATACCACATTGCTGTGAAATATCTAAGGTAAAAAGTGGCATTGCCAATGCCCATGTAATCAAGTAATTAAGCTAAATTCATATTGTATTGAGATGAAATATGCTGAGCCTGAGCCAGCTAATCTGTTTACTGATTATATATATTTACTTCGTTTATTTTAGAATTTTAATAAGAGAACAATATTCTGACAATAACAAAATTTTCTTTAATTGATGCTAAAATTACATGACTAGAAAGTTTACATTAGCTAAAGCTCTATACACGATACGATACACCAGCATCTTTGCGTATCACTTTGCTTTACCGCGGAGAATAAGTGTTGAACGAAAATTTGAAATGCTCTAAAAAATGTTTGTTAAGCGTAAATTTAACATACCTACTGTAAAAAATGTTTCCATAAAAATTAACTAAACCTCACTCGTACTCGTCTCGTACTATATTGTTTTTTTTTTTAATTTTGTGGTATTTTCTGTTACAAATAGTTATAATATATATTGATTGCGAAGTAGGTAGGTAGATGGAAGGGGAAGGGGCATAGGTGGGCAGGGGGGTTATATCCTATCAAAAATCCCGATTATAGCCGACACCCCCCCCCCCCCCCTAAAATTTGGGGGTATCCCGGACACCTCCCCTAAAATTTGGGGGTATCCCGGACACCTCCCCTAAAATTTAGGGGTCCCAGTACTAAAAACGCTAAAATTAGGGTATTTGAGGTATACCCCCAAAAAAATTTTCGATACAACCCTCCCCCCAAATTTCGGGGGTCCGGTAAACCCCCCCCCCCAAAAAAGAAGCCGGGAAGCTGCCCACCTATGGAAGAGAGGTGAACTCATACATGGGCAAGTTGGTCCGGAGTGGGGGGGGGGGTTAAACCCCAAATTAGGGGGGGGGGGGGTTAAAATCCGAGAAACGCAAAATACCCATATCGTTTTTTTTTCTGGAGTGCATTTTACCCATATCGTTTTTCGATTTTGAAGGGAAAATAGGTAAAAAACGCTAATTTTAGGTCAAAAAGCCCTTTTTATTGCATTTTCGAGCTTTTTATTGCTTAAAACATTCATTTTGACCTCAAAACTTAAGTTTGGAGGCAGTTAGAAGTCATTTTAAAGACATTTTTTTTCTTCATTTTTCCAAAATTGGGGGGGGGGTTAACTTTTTCTCCCCCCCCCACTTCTGAGTGGGGGGGTTAAACCCCCCTTCTCAGAATTTGGGGGGGGGGGGGTTAACCCCCCCCCGTGCCCATGTATGGGTGAACCCCCCCCCATTAAAGCCACCTGTTTGCGAGGTGCTAAGTGCAGATTGAACTTTCACATTTCATTTTCCGAAATGTCGCTAAATCTCAATTGTGTTTTTTGTTACAATTAATATGGTCGTGATCATATAGGCAACTGGGGGAAAGAATTGGGGAGGGGGTTTGATGTTTACCCCCTCCTCTCTAAAAAATAAATCTTGACGCTGCTGCCGGTATATACCCATACATGGGCACGGGGGGTTGGGTGGTTAACCACTTCCAAATTCAGAGAAAGGGGGTTTAACCCCCCCCCCCCACTCAGAAGTGGGAGGGGGGAGAAAAGTTTAACCCAACCCCCTCCCAATTTTGGAGAAATAAAGAAAAAAATGTCTTTAAAATGACATCTAGATTCTAACTACCTCCAAGCTTAAGTTTTGAGGTCAAAATGAATGTTTTAAACAATAAACAGCTCAAAAATGCAATAAAAAGGGCTTTTTTACCTAAAATTAGCGTTTTTTTACCTATTTTTTCTTTAAAATCGAAAAACGATATGGGTAAAAGTAAAATGCATTCCAGAAAAAAACGATATAGGTATTCATATTTTGCGTTTCTCGGATTTTAACCCCCCCCCCCTCTAATTTCACCTATGCCTACTACTAGTACATATCATCATAAGCATAAGGCACGGCAGCTTCCGGATTTTGGGGGTACCGATGTACTGAAATTTTTTGAAACAGTTGTTTATTCTTCAAAATACGCATTATATAGACAAACTTGTTTTTAGCACTAGGTAGAGATCCCTATTCTATAGGTCCATGAATTTTGGGGAACAGAGGGTTATATACATACATGGGCAAGTTGATCCGGAGTGGGGGATTAAACCCCAAATTAAGGGGGTGGGGGGTTAAAATCCGAGAAACGCAAAATACGAATACCTATATCGTTTTTTTCTGGAATGCATTTTACCCATATCGTTTTTGGATTTTAAAGAAAAAATAGGTAAAAAAAACGCTAATCTTAGGTAAAAAAGCCCTTTTTATTGCATTTTTGAGCTGTTTATTGTTTAAAACATTCATTTTGACCTCAAAACTTAAGCTTGGAGGTAGTTAGAATCTAGATGTCATTTTAAAGACATTTTTTCTTTATTTTTCCAAAATTGGGAGGGGGTTGGGTTAAACTTTTTTCCCCCCCCACTTCTGAGTGGGGGGGGGGGGGGGTTAAACCCCCTTTCTCTGAATTTGGAAGGGGTTAACCTCCCAACCCCCCGTGCCCATGTATGGGTATATACCGGCAACAGTGTCAAGATTTATTTTTTAGAGAGGAGGGGGTAAACATCAAACCCCCTCCCCAATTCTTTCCCCCAGTTGCCTATATGATCACGACCATATTAATTGTAACAAAAAACACAATTGAGATTTAGCGAAATTTCGGAAAGGGAAATGCGCAAAGTTCAATCTGCACTTAGCACCTCGCAAACAGGTGGCTTTAATGGGGGGGGGGGGTTCACCCCTCTTCCATAGGTGGGCAGCTTCCCGGCTTTTTTTGGGGGGGGTTTACCCGACCCCCGAAATTCGGGGGGAGGGTTGTCTCGAAAATTTTTTTGGGGGTATACCTCAAATACCCTAATTTTAGCGTTTTTAGTACTGGGACCCCCAAATTTTAGGGGAGGTGTCCGGGATACCCCCAAATTTTAGGGGGGGGGGGTGTCGGCTATAATAGGGATTTTTGAGAGGATATAACCCCCCTGCCCACCTATGCCCCTTCCTTCCCCCTCCATCTACCTACCTACTTCGCAATCAATATATATTATAACTATTTGTAACAGAAAATACCACAAAATTAAAAAAAAACAATATAGTACGAGACGAGTACGAGTGAGGTTTAGTTAATTTTTATGGAAACATTTTTTACAGTAGGTATGTCAAATTTACGCTTAACAAACATTTTTTAGAGCATTTCAAATTTTCGTTCAACACTTATTCTCCGCGGTAAAGCAAAGTGATACGCAAAGATGCTGGTGTATCGTATCGTGTATAGAACTTTAGCTAATGTAAACTTTCTAGTCATGTAATTTTAGCATCAATTAAAGAAAATTTTGTTATTGTCAGAATATTGTTCTCTTATTAAAATTCTAAAATAAACGAAGTAAATATATATAATCAGTAAACAGATTAGCTGGCTCAGGCTCAGCATATTTCATCTCAATACAATATGAATTTAGCTTAATTACTTGATTACATGGGTATTGGCAATGCCACTTTTTACCTTAGATATTTCACAGCAATGTGGTATAAAATTCACTCTCTCTGGTTCTCTCAAAATAAAAAAAACAGGGCCGTCTCGATAATAAAATAAATGACACCCTGTAAATAAACACGCCTAAATGTGTTGCACTTGCTTCACTCCACCATTTAAATCAAACAATAAAAAACTTATATACCTAATATATTTATTTCGATATAGTAAATAGCAGAAAATTTAATATTAAACTCCAAACAAACTAATCGCTGTTCGGAAAAAATGTTACACAAAGAAAGAACAGATGCAATTTATTTATAAAATATACATAGAAAAATGACGTTTATTTAAATTAAATATACTTATGTTACACGCCAATTGAGCTATAGTTAATTAGGAGAGATGATTCGTTGTTATTGTATCTTAATAGGTACCAGAAAGAAAGCGAAATTTGTATTATGTGCTCTGTTCGTTACCACTTCTGGCTGAAAAGAGAGAGCGAAATATGATTCGGGAAAAATAGCAAAAACACGTTCATCAATCGAGAAACAACTTATTATTATATTATTTTATTCACGAAATGTACATGGGCGTATAAGAAAACGGCTGGCCTTCTTTTAAATACGAATAGTAAACCCACTAGGGCCCAAATCTTTACTTACACACGAGAAAAAAATCGAGACTTCAGAGGGCTGCGCCCCCCCAAAAAAAAAACCAGATCACAGATCAGTTATCTCGGGACGGAACGTTGCCAAAAAAACTGCAGATAAAAAGAAAAAGTGCGTGGACAAAATCGCACATGGGAACTCGTTAAACATCTGACTCACACCGTTTCGGCCGATTTATATTACCACAAAAAAAACTGTACAGTTTACTTTTATGAAATTTTGTTCATGCAAAAAAAGTCACAGCAACAATTGTTTTTTTTTAGGAAGCAGCTATCTGAGTTTCAATTTAAAAAAAGACACCTCGTCACTTCAATTTTTTTATTATTATTATTATTATTTATTTTGTCCAAAGACAGGAACATACAGAAGCTAGTTTACACCGCACTGAAGTTGTATGACCCAATAAGCAAAACTGAATATTTCTTTAATACTACTCAATCATTTAATTTATCTTGTAACCGCTCTTGCTTATTGATATTAATCACTTTAATGTATTATATTTTAACCCCTCCTGTCACTTTGGACACGCTTAGACCTGACCAACCGACTTACCTATACACTACAACAACTATAGGTATACGTATGGCATACAAAAAAGAATTCACTCCTTTATTCCGTCCACCCCACCACAATCAGTAAAGAAGAAGTGTAACCTAGCAGCGAAGAAGCAAAAAGAAACGCGATCTAACTAGCTACCCAACGGCGCAGCCATATGCCCATTTTATAGCTTAAAATCAAGCTAATCAAACCCTCTTGATGATCAGCTCACTATCCGAGGAAAATCAAGTTTCAAAAATATCTGACACATAAACATAACAAATGAAAGGCAAAAACTGGCCACCTCATACGCAATCATAGGTGAAAAAAGGAGTGTCTCTATCCAGATCTGTGCACGGTTTCAATCCCCCCGCG
>JASAMX010029111.1:0-13774 GCA_030248175.1 Microlaimidae sp. YZB2_3
ATAAGCAAGTTTGTCTCCCCCCCTGATACGTACGCATATTTTGCAAATTATATGCATACGTATGCTTTTTTCCGGAAAGTATATGCATTAAAAATGCATACGTATACATATACTTTCCGGAAAAATGCATACGTATGCATTTTTTTGCAACTTGTATGCATACGTATGCATAAAAGATTCAAAAAAATGCATACGTAACATATGCATACGTATTCATATAGACATATGCAACGTATGCATTTGGGTTGCATCCACACATAGCCCGCATAATTTGTTCTTCATTTCTCATTCTTCTTTTCTTTATTAATCAATTTTCATGTATTCTTGATAATGCATCAATTTTTTTATTTTGAAGATATGAAACTCAAGAATAAATTATATTAAATCTTAAAAATACTTACCTCAAATGTTTTGAAAAAAAACATTTAACAAATCTATAGTTAATCAGCTCCAAAAAATTAAATATCTTCTTTCTTCCTATTTTAAACAATCAATATTAAACAAAAATCACAAAAATAGCTCAAAAATTTGAGAAAAAACAGCCGAACACGTAAAAGATAGGAGAAAATATGGCCGACGTTTGAAATGAAGATTTGAGTTGTCACGCGACAAGGTGTTTATAGCAAAATTCGTCATTTTACGAAAAAGTTAGTAAAAATGTACTAAGCACTTAGTAAAAAATAGTCTACTAAAAAAATTAGTTACGTTTTTTTACTAATTGTTTTAAGAGAGTGCGCGAAAAAAGTTTAAGTTGTTTTTTGGGTTTTGCTAGTAACGCGTAAGCTTAACCTTAAAAATAAAAGTCGAGTAAAAAAAGTGAAGTAAAACAGAGTTAGCCAAAGATATGCTAAATTTTTAATTATACTAATTTCTGTGTCTTTTTATTTATTATATATAAGATTTAAAATTAATTTTCCAGCAAAGTACAAATGACAGTTTTTACATAGTTAATAAGTTAATAGTAAGTATATAATGTGCAACCCCGTTGAGTTACACTACATGGTTATAAACAAAAACAAAATAGAAACATTTTGTATATTATCACATTCTCTAAACCCGAAAGTGTGGCAGAATGGTCTGCCAATTCCATATTGGTTGGTAGCTCTATAAATTTGGAGGAATGTCTGCCAAAATGGACGAGAAATTATCTTACATTTTGATTTGTGAACAGTCATCATAATACAAGAAAAAATCTGCTGATGTGTTGGAACAACTCTAGTTTAGATTTTCATAAAAAAAAGTGTGTGTGTGTGTGCTCAGTGTGTTGAAGGGACATACAAGGGTGGTGTGTGTGTTAATTAAAACCTGCCACAAAATGCTGAAAAGTCTGCCATTTTTGGCAGAGTTTTACGGCATTAGGATTTATATACATGGTGACCTAGCACTTCAGTCAGTGATTCATAATCTGTCCATTGCATTTGCTCTCTGTTTTTTTTAGCGATAATGGAAAAAAGTTGACAAAAAATTTTTTGTTTGTGGTCTTATAACTTTTGAACGCGCCTCGATCAATATGCAAATATCTCGCGTTAAGGTCCTTGTATTTTTGGCTACCTCCTGAAAAAAAAGTTTTTTCAAAAATTTTGGGGGGTTAGCCCCAAAATTGCCGAAATTTACGGTCGATTTTTTTCGGCCAAATTTCTAACTTTTTACCATATGGGGCTTTACGTCTGAAAATTTTTTGGCTGATTGCCCATACTTTTCTGAGCTCAAAATTATATAATTTGTTAGGGGTAACTTACCTGGGTCGGGTACTCCGAGAGGTTAAAGGGGGTCAATTGCACGATTTTTGCTAAAAATTTTTGTATGGGGGACACCAAATGCATATTTTGGCATCATGCTCAAAAACTGTTAAAGCCACAGGCGTGAGACCGGGGGGAGGGGATTTATGCGGAAATTTAAGTCCGACATTTTGGTGATAGTCTCAAAAAAATCTTGATGCCCTAAGGCATCTTGATGCCCTAAGGCCCTATAGTAACCACAACCATAGGTGGGCAGGGGGGGGGGGTTGGGGGGGTAATACCCCCCAAAATTTCGGATTTTGCTGACACCCCCCTTAAATTTGGGGTAGTCGGGGACACCCCCCTTCCCAAATTCGCCTCCCAAAGAAAAATTTTTAAGTGTTATAAAAGGACTAAAAAATTTTTCCGCGCTTCGCGCGGATAGTGTTTATTCCCTTATTTCCCCATTCATTACCTTTTATTACCTTTAAATTCCCCCGCTACGTGGGCAGTTTAAATTTACCCGCTACGCGGGCAGTTTAAATTGGCAATTTATCTTAGTTTTTCAATTGCAAATAATATATCCCATTCAGTAGTTAAGGCATACATGTTTAATAGAACTACTATAAACACTATTATCCTTTTTTTAACGTTTTAAACAATGTTATAAATGCATTGTATAGCTAAAAAAACCTTAAATTTTGTAATTAGTATCATTTGGAATTAAAATTTCTAGTGTATTTTAGCGCCTCAAATTATAAATTTTCTCCTCCGGGGGGCATTGTTCCCCCTGAACCCCCCTGATTGAATTTTTAAGATCACAGAAAATTATGTAGAAATTAGGTAAAAAAACAAAAGTAAAATGTATGTTCACGCGATCACCAGGAGACGATTTTTAAGCCGTTTTTAGTATATATTTTAAAAAATTTTCGCCTCCGGCGGCTGGGGGACACCCCCCAGACCCCCCGGCCGACGCTTCGCGTCAGCTGGCGCCGCTACGCGGCGCAGGCGGCGGCGTTTCGCGCCGCTTTGACAACACTTTTTCTTCCCCCCCCCAGACCGACACCCCTGAAATAAAATCCTGACTGCGCCACTGCACATTATTATTAAAAGAATTAAAAAAATAAAATTTATAAGTTGCAATAAGGTCTTATTTTAATCTTACACAGTTTTAAAGCATTTATAAGCTTGTTTTACGTTTTTTTTAGGTGTTTTAAGCTCATTTTAAGGCAGCGCGGAAATATTGGGTACATCCTCCCTCAAAATTTGGGTCTTGCTGGACACCCCCCCCCCCTAAAATTTGACCCCCCCCCTATACCCCCCAAAATCCGAGAGGCCGCCCACCTATGACCACAACCAGAGTACGGCAAGAGTTTTTAGGACTACCGTTTCATACAATCTGACTGCATTGTAACATTACAAAAAATTTGCGAAATACAAGTGGACACAAAGAATAGGTTAACAGTTATTTCAATACAAGCAATTATTCTGCCAGTATAGTAAAGGTAATGTCATTATATTTGGCAGAAAAAATTCCGCTAATTTGGCAAACAATTTTGGCAGAAAAATTCTGCATATTTGCTTAATAATTTTTCTTTTTATAAAAAAGATAAAAAATTGTGCCAATTTGGCTGAATAGTTAGACTGTTCAAAATTGGTTGACTGATTCTGCCGAATTGGGGGGAATTTTCAGGGGAAAATGGCAGAGTCAGGATTAGAGAGAGAGAAAATCTGTCTGCCTTAATGGAAAAAAATGACTAAAGGCTTTAGATATAAAGCTTTTCTTTTAGTCATATCTGGTTATCTCAAGCAAAGATTTTTTTAAAGGTTTTATGTTTTGCCATTAACTTGTTTTTCACTCAGTGAGTTCCATTTTTTTGGGACTCTATTAAAAAAACTGTGCTTTCTACAATTACTTCTACAGTGTTCTATCTTTAACTTTTTGGAATGACCCCTAGTGTGATTTGTATTCAGATGGAAGTATTTATTAAAGTCTGTATTTACCAGTCTATTTATTATCTTAAATGTTTCAATCATATCTGCTTTTTCTTTAGGTTTTTCCGAAGTTTCTAGATTAAGTAGACTTAACCTGCTGTTGTACCCATAGTCTTTCAAGTTGCAGATTTTGAAAACTCTTTTAGTAAAAACACGCTAGACTTTTTCCACAAGGTATTTGTCTTTAATCAGATAGGAACTCCAAACAGCACTTGCATATTCGACTGTAGGATGTACAAAATATTTATAGACAAAATGATCATTTTTTTACAGATGATTGTGATTTAAAACATCTAAAAATTAAACTGGCTGTTTTCATGGCTTTACTAGTTATTTTTTGACAATAAGAAGAAAACTTTAAATTATTGCTAATGTAAATGCTGAAGTATTTGACTAAATTAGTTTTAGGTAACTTCTTATTATTTAAGTAATAATCCGTTTGTTCAGAAGTTTTACTAATATCTATATGTAAAACTTCACATTTATTTTCAGATAAATTAAGCTGCCAGTTAGTTGCCCATTTAGCACTTCAATCTAAATCACTTTGAAGTTTTATTCTATTATCATAATGCTCTAAAAAACACGTGTAGACTTTTGCATCATCTGCAAAAAGTTTTATTTCTGAATTTTGAATGCAATCAATAATGTCATTGATATAAACTAAGAAAAGGAATAGTCCTAAAACTGAACCCTGTGGTACTGAACTGATAACTGGGTATGCTGATGAAATGAAATTGTTAATTATAACTTTCATGACTCGATTTGTTAAAAAAGCTTTAAGGCATCTTAAAAGTTAACCACAGATTCCATATTTGCTCAATTTGTACAAAAGTTTTTGACACTGTGTCAAAAGCTTTTACAAAATCAAAGTATATTACATCTACTAGCTTTTTATTATTTATGGCCAATGTCCAATCATTGTAACAATCAAGGAGTTGCGTAACTGTTGAGCTTTTATCTTTAAAATCATGCTGAAGTAGAGATAATATATTTACAAAAAAGATAGAAAGCTCACTCTTTAGAATTTGCTCCATGATTTTACAAGAAAAACAGGTTAGTGAAATCGGGCGATAGTTTTCTTTTTCACTTTTAAAACATTTTTTATAAACAGGAGCAGTAAGAGTAGTTTTCTAGTCATATGGAATTTCCCCAGTATTAAATGATTTTTGAAATATTATTGAAAGTGGTTCTGCAATAATTTTTGCCAGGTGCTTTAAAAATAGAGCAGGAATGCCATCTGGGGTGCGCAACAATTTGTTTGGAAGCAGTTTTAAGTATTTTAGAACATCTCTAACTGTAAAATTTATGTTTTTAATTTTATAATCTTTTTTTGGCTCAAAAAAAGGCAATTTTTATCATCTTTTGTGAAAACACTACAGAAATATTCTCCAAAAATTTCTACTTTTTAAATGTCTTTGTTAGCATAACTTCCATCTGCACATTTGATTGGGGGAATTTTCTCTTTAGTTTTGATTTATTTATTAATATATTTAAAAAATAACTGGTATCATTAGATTTTAGAACTTCCTCCTCTATGTCTGAATAGAACTTGTTTACACTTTTAGTGTATTCTTTGAAAACTTTTTTAAATTCATTTTTAAAATTGCTATTTTTATGTCGATTTTTCCAGATTTTTTCTTTTTATTTTGAAGCTTGTATATACTTTTTGAATAAAAACATTTTTTCTTGGCATATTTTTTGTGCTTGTTTACCAATGGCAGATCTAAAATTATACTTTGGGTTATGATTTCAATAAAACGCTCCCAGTATTGTTGGACTGTATTAAGATGTTTGAAATTTTGGTCCCAATTTTGTGATGCAAGAAACAAAGCTATTGATTTATAGTCAGCATTCTTAAAGTTCGGTACCAGAAGGATGTTTTCAGGAGTTTTTTAGTTTCTTTATATAGGCTTAAATCTATTTCACTATTTATTACAGCATGATCTGAGTTACCTAAGTTTACAGCTAGACTTACATTTTTTAAAATCTCAGGGTCATTGGTTAGCAATCAACCTAGGTAGTTCCTACAATGGGATGGTTTAAAATAAGAACAATTGATTTGCCAGAGGGAAATAAAAATCTATTAATTGCTACAGCAACAAAGGTTAAAACGTTTATTTTCATCATAAAAGCTTTTGACCCGTTCTTGGATCATCCTCAGTAAAAACATCTGAAGTACAAAAACATTTTTTGTTAGAAAAGTGGTAAAGTTACAATAAATAGTAAGTAAAAAGCAATTAAATCACAGGAAATGAAAATTAATAGGTTTAAAAAAAGTAAAAGATAGATAAAACGCACAATTATAAAACAGAAAAGGAAAAAAAATTTTGATACTATTAACATTAGAATATATAATATGAAATTAAAATTAAATTAGAAAATATGAAATAGTTTAAGTAAATATGTTTATTACATAATTGTGTGTGTCTTTTTTACTGACACTTCTAATTATTTTTTATACTTGCACGTATAGCTGTCGTAATTTATGACCTGTGGATTTTACTAATAAATAAATAAATAAACATATTCATTACTAAAAGGTTGTAAAAAAAAATTTATATGAACTAAATTTTATGACCACTCTATGCACAAGATGTACTTAAAACAAGGACTACTTGGAACTACTGGACAACAAAGCTAAAACTAACACTAAAAAAATTTAAAAAAATTTAAATAAAGACTTAAATTAAAAACAAAATAACTCATCGCTAGTGATATTTTTATTTAAAACAGGCTGATCTAAGATTTACTAAGCTTGATCTCCAGTTTTTGCTTAACTGTCGCGATAATAATATTGTACCAAAGTTTCTTTTTTTCCGCCTTGCAAATACTAGGCTCTGTAATTCCAACGGGTACTATATCTGCCAAAGAAGACGCTTATTGGAAGAAATTCAAGGAAAACAGTCTACTATTTGATCTCTAGAAGGACAATTATCTTCTGTTTTATCATCCTATTCAAATTGAGTATCATTGCTTTGTTTTAATCCCCTCACCTGTATTACCTCAAGTCTCAATAAAAACCGCCTTAAAAAAGACCAACTTGTACAAGATTCTAAGATTGATCGTCTTAAAAAAGATCAATCTCGTTTTACTCATGATTCAAAAGTCGTCATTCACAACTTTTCATCTTGTGTTTTATCTTAATTTTTCTCTACCGCCAAAAAAACTTTCAGAGCCAGATTATTTTTTACCATTTGAACTTCTCTACAAATCCATCCACAAACTGCCAGTTTTCAATGGGAATCTCAAATTTATCAAAACTTCACTTAAAGAACTAGCTCTATCTTCGTTTTATTGCTACAATGAATCTCCAAAATCCCGCGTTTTATCAAAAGCAGAAACGGAGTCTATTAAAGAACTTTGCGCTCAAAAGAATTTAGTGATACAAAAATCAGACAAAGGAAATTCGGTTGTTTTATTGGATCGGGATTCCTATGATCATAAAATGTTTGAAACTTTATCTGACCGCACAAAATTTGTTAAAATAAAATAAAAAAGGATCTTGTTTTAGACAAACGTTTTAATTTTATAGTTAATCACGAGGACAAAATTCGGTCAGTTTTAGAAAGTTTTAAAAATAAAGACACCATTTCCCAAGAGACTTTTGACCGTCTTAATCCTAAAGGATCCCAGCCTGGCCGCTTATACGGTCTTACCAAAGTTCAAAAAAAGATGCACCGCTGCAACCAATTTTATTAGCGATTGGAGCCGCGACATAATTTTTAGCAAAATTTTTGGTCCCAGTTTTATTTGACTGCTGTGTTAACAGATACTCAATTTGTGATTCTTTTACATTTGCAAAAGATATCTCAAATTTAAATCGATCCAAATTTCCATCCAAAAATCTCTATATGGCCAGTTTTGATATAAAATCTTTATTCACTAACATCCCTTTACAGGAAACCACTTAAATTTGTGCTAATGCACTTTTTAACAGCGGGAAATGTCCATAAAATTTTACTTACAAAAAGGGTTTGGAAGATTTTATCAAGTTGGCGATTGAAAATAATGTTTTTATGTTTAATTCAAAGTTTTATCAACAAATTGATGGAGTAGCAATGGGCTCACCGCTTGGTCCCACTTTAGCACATGCCTTTTTATGTTACCATGAAGATATTTGGTTGAAAAATTGTCCCACAAAATTTAAACCCGCGTTTTACCGAAGATATGTTGATGAATGTTTTATTCTCTTTTACAATTCGAACCACATAAAACCATTTCTGAATATTTGAATTCGCGCCATAATAACATCCAATTCACTTATGAAGAAGAAAAAGACTCTATTTTACCTTTTTTGGACATGTCAATTCAAAGAAATAATGATAGTTTTACCACATCTTTATACAGAAAGCCAACTTTTAGCTGAATATATTCTGATTATGGCAGTTTTATTCCACCTTCTTCAAAATATGGCTTAGTTTTAGGACTTTTATCTCAATCGTTTAATTTATCCTCATCTTACCAATTATTTCATGAAGAGATTGCTATTTTAAAATCTATTTTATGTAAAAACAGATATGCATTTGGTTTTATTGACAGTTGTATTTGAAAATTTTTAGATAAGAAATGTAAGTCTAAAGATTTAGAAGTTTTAACAGCAAATAAATTATTTCTTTTCATTGTTTCACCATATATTGGTTTTAACTCTATAAACGTTCAAAATAAACTTAAAAAACTTTTTTACCGCCATTTCCTCAGTTAACTTAAGAATTGCGTTTAAAACTTCAAAATCACTTGCTACTTGTTTTTGTTTTAAAGATGAGATTCCTTTGGGTCTGAAGTCTTGTGTTGTCTATAAATTTCTATGTAGTGGTTGTAAAACCACTTACTGTGGGTCTACCACCCGCCATCTTAACACAAGATTGTCAGAACACATTGGTGTCTCATTGAAAACCAGAAAGCAGGTAGTACCAAAAGCTTCAGCAGTTTTTGACCATATTTTAGCCTGTAATCAGTTAACAACTAAGCCTAATTTGTTAAATTTTACCGTTTTAGCTTTTGCGTCAAATGAATAATGTTTGAAACTCAAAGAAAGTTTTTGTATTTGTAGGGATCAGCCCGTTTTAAATAAAAATATCACTAGCGCTAAGTTATTTTGTTTTTAATTTAGGTCTTTATTTTAATTTTTTTAGTGTTTGTTTTAGCTTTGTCGTCCAGTAGTTCCAAGTAGTCCTTGTTTTAGGTACATCTTGTGCATAGAGTAGCCATAGAATTTAGTTCATATAAATTTTTTTTACATTTAATTGCTTTTTACTTACTGTTTCTTGTAACTTTACCACTTTTCTAACAAAAAATGTTTTTGTATTTCAGATGTTTTAACTGGATGATGGGGCCGATGCACACCCGCGTCCTCGTCACGGCCGGTCTTCAGACCCATTCTCCTTACCACCTATAGAGAGTGCGGGTGTTTGGTTTGCTGGGTTACTAGCTTACTGAACAGCTAAGAGGTGTGCGAGGGGAAGAGTATTTGGGCAATTAAAATATTTAATTAATTTTAAATGGATTTGGATCTGGATACAATCTTAATCTGCAATGCAATCTGAACAAGTCTGGCATATCAGGTGAGCTTCTAAACTTATTTTAAAAAAAATCTTTGGCCTAAGTGTTAATATTTAAATAAAATATTATCTATTATCAGTTATCAGTATAAATATATATATTTAGGCTTTATGCGGCATGGCGCATTATTTTACTTAATATAATAATAATATAATAATAATATTTCCAATAACTATTCTTAAGTATCCATAATTGCCTAAAATGTTAATATTATCTATTTAGGATAACAAGGATAAGTAAGTTATATTAAATAATATCACTTAGTACATTAACAGTAGTATTTCCAATAATTATTCTTACATATACACAATTGCATAAAATGAAATGTTAATATTATTTATTTAGGGTAATAAGGAAAAGTAAGTTTTATTCTAATATTAATTTGCTAACTATGTATGTTATAACAGCTATATAAATAATCATATTATAAATATATACATTTATTTAATAATTTTATTATATTTAAAAACTTATTATAATGCTAAATTTTTAAATATTAATAGGCAATTATATAATTATATATTTTATATATATATATATATATATATATATATATATATATATAGGTAGGGTCATAACAGCTAATCAAGTAAGTTAAGCTTTATATTTTTTTTGTATGCTAATTGGTTAAATATTATAGTAGTATTAAAGTGTATAATCTTAAGTAATATTATATATATATATATATATATATATATATATATATATATATATATATATATATATATATGTAGTGTGGTTTTTTGTTAGTTTTTTTAATTGTGGTAAGATTCTCAAGGAAACATTTCAACAATGTACAAATTCCAATTCCCAAAAATAATAATAACGCTAGGTTGTATTTTATAAAATACTCTTCCCTTAAATCCTTTTTAGAAGATTGATTTATAGTTATATTATGCTGTACTGGCCCAATAATTGTTGTGAGTTCCATTATGGTACAAGATAATACAAACGGCGACACTGTACATCTAATGTATCAAGTGATCCGAATCATAAGAAAACAAACAAACAAACAAACAACAAAGGATGATCCAAGAACCGGTCAAAAGCTTTTATGATGAAAATAAACATATTAACCTTTGTTGCTGTAGCAATTACAGGATCGTTTGTTCACAAGTTGGGATAGTCCTAACTCCAGAAATTTAGTGTAGTATACGGGTGTCATTAGTACTAAAGCTAAGGCTAAAGTGCTTTAGTACTAAAGGGTTTTTTGGGCTTAGTACTAAAGCTAAGGCGCGGCTAAACTGAAATTAGCTGGCAAAAGCTCGGCAAAAGGTATGGACCCGGCAAAACGTTAGCTTTTGCCAAGAAAATGACAAATCACAAAAAAAAACCTGAAATGTTCCCACCAAACCACAAACATGATTATTTAATAAAAATTGATATCAGTGAAATAGGGAGGTAAGGTGGGGTCTACCTCGACCCCACACCTTTTTAACCTCAAAATTTTGGACCCCTCCTGGACAAAAATAAAGTTCTTCTCAACAAATTTTCCATTTTTTTTAACTGACTCCCCTCAAAATCTTAAATCAGACACTTCTAAAGTATTATCTTTTAAAAACCAGGCACACCCTGACCTTATTTAGGATTTCAAAATTTTTCATCTTGGGCCTACCCCCTAGAAAGCCAGTGAGTATGGAGAACACCCTAGAACCTTTTTCCCAAATTTAAGATGCAATTTACCCCAGGTAACCAACCACCCCAACCCCCCCCCTCTCCATTAGCTGCTAAAACTATGCTCACATCACTTGAATATATTATTTTTCATCTAAAAGTAACATAAGTGAGTTATTTGAACAATAATGCTAAATAAAAAAACTAAATGGAGTTTTGGTATGCTGTGAGTATGAAATTTTACTTTTTGTGTTTTTTTAAAATTATTTTACTTATTTTTGTTTAAGCATTAAAAAAGACGATTTTTTTTGCTTTTTCGAGGAATTTTTTTAAGTTTATAAATGCTTAATATTAAAATAATCTCATTTTTATTATTTCATGTGGACATTTTCTAAAATTTATTATGCAGTAAGGGTGGTTTTTTTAAATAAAAATTTTGGCTATATGCTTTTTTGCTTTAGATATTTATTTCAAAAAAATATTCTTGATAGTTAACCATTTTTGGTGACTATTTACATTTCAAGATAAACACTGCAATACACGATTGTCAAAACCCTCCCATTTAAAGAGAAGTTGTTCAGTGTTAAAAAATATTTTTCACAGAGTTATAAAGTTATAGAATTTCTTTTATTCAAATAGCGCTTAGGAAAAAAAGACATCTCTCATTCATTGGATATCAATTTTTTTCAAGCGCTAATTGGTTAAAACAACTCCTCTCACAACCTCTCCCAAAGATCAAAACATATATAACGTATCAAAAATACTATATGACATTTTGAGCGTCCTTAAAATCTTGACGTGTACAAAACAAAACCAAATTTAAAACTATAAAATTAACCCTAAAATAATATTTTTTTAAAAAAATAAAATTAAAATCTAATGCAATAAACGTTAAAAATGTCTTTAATGTTGAGTTTTTTACTGTAAACTTAACAATGTATGCTATGAATTACCTTAAAACAGGGATAATATTTAAAATTTACGAATATGTCTATATTTTTTGGTTCGGCAAAAGCTAAGGCTAAAGTGCTTTAGTACTAAGCCTTTTTTGGGCTTAGTACTAAAGCTAAGGCTAAACGATTTTTGAACCTTTAGTACTAAAGCTAAGGCGCGGCTAAAATGAAATTTCCCGGCAATGCACACCCGTAGTGTAGTATTTAGTTTCATTTTGTGAATTGCAAAGTATGGCATTTGATTCCCAATTTATACTGGGCAAGTTTATATTGCCCATTAATATTGTGGTATATGTGTGACTATTCACATAAAATCTTATATATTCTAGCAATAAGGAATCGTCTTCAGTTTTAATATTAGGCGGCCTATACAGATTTATTAAATGGATTTTGTTACTTAACATAATAAGATTGGCAATAATTATTTCTAAGTTATAAAATTTTTTTTTGGATTAAAATTTCATTAAATTTTATTGACTTTTTTAAAAGTGTCATTACACCTCCCCCTCTTCCTTGCACCCTATCTTTCTTGTAACATTAAAGTCATCATTTTTGAATAATAATTGGTTAGGAATCAAATTATGCAGCCAGGTCTCCTGAATAAGTATCACATGGGGCAACCTGTAATTAATATCATCACCAGAAATTATTAGTTCAAATTTATCAATACTATTTGACAGGGATCTGGCATTTATTGAAAATAATTTAAGTGTATCAATATTATTTTTATTTGTTTTGGATTTTAAATTTATTAGACTGCAACTGGGTTGCATTTTTTCCTATTTTGATACATTGTTCAAACTCCTAATTTCCATGGTGCATTTATTGTCCATGTCATATAAATATGGTTCCCCTAAATCACTATATCTAAGAAAAACCTTGCGATCTTCATTGCGAAGTTCTTTAGCTTTGGCTATAGATGGAAGGAAACCTGTTCCTTACGCTGCTTGCTGGTGAAGGAAGGCCTGACATAAATGTTAAAATTTTAAAATGTTCTGACTTGCGCAGTTTGGCATTTGAGCGCACAAACTTATTTCTTGTGGAATTATTAACAAATTGCATTTTTAGGAGTCTCTGTCTTCCTGGTACTTTATTTCCAATACGGAAGCAGTTGACAACTATGGAGTTTAACTCAACATTGCTGTCAAATACTTCCTCCACAAGAGCATGTGCTTTATCCAAATCTTTGGTCTGATTTTTGGTATCGTCAAGCCCATTCTCAGCTTTTTTCATTCTGGTCTCCATTCATGGTAGTAGCTCTTGGACCACATTGGAGCAGATCTTGGCTATCATGTCTGCATCGAATGTTACGGCTGGTGGATTTTGTTGAGCCCTCTTAAGGACTTTCACGCGTTCTTGTAGTTGTTCTCGCACCAGTTCTAGGTCAGAAATCTTAGACTGTAGCTGTTCAATGAGGTTTTTCTGGTATTATGCGCCATTTGTGATTTTAACGTCTTTGTGAATCTCAAAACTTTGGAAATAATTATACCAAAAACTTTAACGTAAGTGGGTAAGTATCAGTTATAATGTTTTATTTTAAATAAATGAGTTGATATTCCAGTTATAATGTTTTATTTTAAATAAATGAGTTGAGTTGTATTTTGAGTTCAGTTCAATATTGGCAGGCGTTTTTTTTAATCTCTCATCGGGCGTACATATTTACTGTTCTTTGGCTGGCTGAGCGGCAAAAAAATCGATGAAATAAGGAAGCGATAATATCTAGACAATCGCTGAAAATTAATTTTGTTTTTAATACAATTTTTTACTCAGTGAAACCTGACGTATCGATTGATACCAAAAACCAAGTGAAAAAATACACCATGATTTAGTATACTGCACCATAAAAAGCTAACAACTTTAATATTAATCAATTAAACACAATCAAAATCTTTTTATTGCATATGCATATCAAAACACTTTTTTAATTTAACATTT
>JASAMX010029116.1:0-10922 GCA_030248175.1 Microlaimidae sp. YZB2_3
CTCAACGCTATCCGCCACAATTTGTTTGGGATATAGTATACGCTTTTTTGAGAATTTATTTTGTAGCTTTTAAATTTTCAAAATTGTTTTAAACATAATCAATCAAATCAAAAGCTGTTAATTTCTGCAAAAGTTTTAAATCAGTGTAAATAAAGCTTTTAACGAAAAAATTTTGAAACATTTTGCTTATTTTTATAACACTTCAATGACATTCGCGAGACACAATAAGATTTATTAACAAACTGCTCAATTAACTAAAAACGGAATTCGCATTCAAACAATTTTTCATTAAGTGATAGATATTTTACGATATCTAAAATATTTCTCGAAGCTTATCCTTGAAGGTCGCTGGTTTAAACCGTCCCCTTACCACCAATTTTTCAAAAAATAATTTTAGAAATGGTGGAAAAAATTATTTCACGCGGTCATAAATTCAAAAATAAATACTTTAACGGGCACCAATTATATACTTTTTATTTGGATTATCACAAGTTTAAACACTTTTTATTTGCATTATATTTAAATGTAATTTTATTAAATTGAAAGAGACACAAATTTATGAATTATAATTTTGCGGTAATTTACTTTTGTTTTGGTTTAATTTGGATTTGTTTTGATTTTTTTGTGGTATATTATTAGCTCCAAGTTTTGATGCTTAATAATTTTTTGTTTTTTTAATTTTCTATTTTTACTCACATTTTCTCGTTTTTAAATAGAAACTTGTATTCAAAAAATTTTGGATCATGTTTATTTTGGACTGGGTCTTCTAAAATGTTTCTTACATAAAAGAGTACTGGCACAAAAAATAGCTGTATTCAGTTCTTAATAGTTTGGATTTGACTTAAAAAGGTATATTGCTTAAAACACAATATAGGGCACCGAGTGGGATGGGCAGCCTTAGTTTAACTATGCCTCAATATGTCTGGAAGCGCCGGTTTTCGGATATCGAAAGCACCCCTAGAAGCTGGGACTTCCATCCTTAAATATTAAACCAGCAATATTTTATTGTTTTTCCTTTTTTCCAAACTAAAATTTTTCTAAACAATTTTAAAAGCGAAATTATAGAAAAGCGTTTAAGCTAAAATAGAACCTATTAAAATAAATCTTAAATTCAATGAATTTAATTTAAATAAGCTTTCGGTAACTGATTCAAGAAACGGAATTTTGAAATTTTTTATTGGAGAAAGATATTCCGGGGTGTGAACATTACTACTAAACAGTTGCTTTAATAAAAAGTTGCTTTTGCTGAAAATTGACAAATGTATACGGGTTATATTATTTAAAGAGATTAATCTTTTTTCGCCTAAATTTAAAAATATTTTACTGCACGATAATTATTTTTTACACCGTCGTCTTTACTTCCTAAGTAAGGTAGCTGACTTAACTTTGGCCACCTATTTTTCTTTTTTTTTATTTTGATAAGTTTTTTTCAGGCTCATCCAATCGGCCTAAAAATTAAACAGTAGCTATTTTTGTTATTCTACTGCAAAATTTAAATATTTCTGTTACACACACGTGACAATTAATTGTATAAACTTCAATTGAACTTTAAATTTCATTTTTAAAGCAGACGAAGTTAAGGCGGGTGATATTAACTTAGGCAATCTTGACTGGCGCGGAAAAACTAGGCATCCTTTGACTTGACCAGAAAAACTGGCTATAAATATTACCAAAAAAAATATAAAAAAATTGGAAGGTTGCAAATTTTATCCTTATGTATTGTTTTCTTATGACTGTTTGTGGTATATTGTTTGATTCAGTAATTTTGAGATAGAAATGATTGTTTTTGTGTGACAATGTCTTTTGACAATGTAAGCGATACGGAAAAAAATTTTTCCTTGAAAAATGAAATGTTTTTATTCATATAAAATAAACAAGCGAACAACCAATTTCAAGTTTTACTGAAAAATTGCATAAAGTTCACTCGCTCAAAATTTTTACGACGTTTCTAATCAATTTTTAGGGCTGTTTGTCACATTTTTTGCAAAAAATTGATTGTTTTGAGTTTAAAAATGTTTGGTCCTTAACCTGCAAATAATTTTGCAAGGGTTATATAAAAATTATGCGTTGTTCTTTGAACTATCCTCATCAATAAATACATCGTAGTTAAACCGCTCATGTTTTCATATAACATGTAAGGTTATAGCCAACCGCGCGACCCCTAAAAATTATGCGTTGTTCTTTGCTATACTCATATGATGAGCGGTTTAACTACGAGGCGTCAATTGGAATTTTTTTATGTTTACACCCAAAAACATTAAAAATGTTCCTTTTAAAAGTTTTTTCCAAACTAAGCTGACCCATTGCAACGTCTTTTGGTATATTATTTAGAAAACCTAATATCAAGCTCACAAACAATGTATATTAACTGTTTAAGAATTTGTACTTTAAATGTAGCTGCACATCAAGTCTTTTTGCAAGCTGCAAAAATATTGTTAAATAGGATTTTTGTTTGAAGAAATAAGCAATCAACTTTTAGAATTTAGAATTTTGCTTTTATTTTATGATAAAACAATAAATAAAATTTCAACTAACATCATAAAAACACAAAAGAATTCGTGCATTTAATTTCGTAAATGTTGAAAACAGTTTTAGTTATTGTCGAATTCGTAATTCCATTTGCCTGTTAATAATTCATATGACGCATTTCCGATCCAGAATTCACAAGATTCGCGTGGTGGAGCAAACACCATTCACTCAGAATTTTTATGTGTTTTTATTTACTGTGTTTTTCTAGAACATTTTCTTTTTGAAAAACCCAGTACTACTTCGTAATATGTTTCATTCAATACTATCATCACCATGCGTCGGAGCCTTTTACATAATATCCAAGAAGCCTAACGATGCATTGCCATATGTTTTGTGCAAATCAATAATAAAATAATTATAATCAGTTCAAGTTCTAGTTTTCTTGGCAATCCTAATCCACATGTTTTTACTGCAGTGTCTTTAGAGCCACAAGTGGAAAACTTAAAGCCGTCGGCAGTTTTTGCGAACTTGGAGCCGCGACTAATGAGAACTTCGATCCCTATAGAAAAATTTGGTTGTGGCTTAGATTTAGGATTCGCTTAGGCTTAGGTTTATACTTTAGCAGTTTTTGCTTTCGGCTCCAAGTTCCCAATCTCTCATTTACGGCTCCAAGCTCCTTATTTTGCGCTCCAAGTTCGAGCTCTAAGTTCCCCAGGCTCCGTGGACTCTAAATCGTATTTTTGTCTAGACTGCAGTTTTAAAAGATCTCTGTAGTACCAAAACATAACTTAGAATGCTATTACATACATCATAGACCCTATTTTTGTTATATTATCGATCTTGTGTAAAACTAAACTTTTTTCATTTAGGAAAAACATTGCTCTCCAACACCGCTCTTTGTTCAACCGCCTCATTTGTTAAAGCGATTTTTTTTTTGTATAAAAAATCAAATTACATATTTTAGCCGCTAGTTTGAAATAAATGGTAGAAACGCGTTTTTTGATTTGCTCTTTTAATAAGCTCATAAAATTAATTGTTTAATACTAAAAATTGATAAGTAAAAATCATAAAATCGGCGTTATTCATAAAAGTTCGTTTGTGTTTTTTTATTATTTTATTATAAAAAAGTGCGCTGAGCTCGAAATTAATTAATTTACTAAAATACATACGTAAATTAGAAAATAGCAATGGCATTTTTCGTTTTATTTAAAGACGCCATAACACCATCACACAAAACTTTTGGTGAAATAGTGCAACAACAAATAAACCAATGTGAAGACTTTTTAAAAGTTGGTCTTCAAAGCATGAGAGCACAGGTGGACACCTCCGGATTGTGTTTTTTTTTGGGTTTTTTGGCGCCATAGGAGGTTTTTTTTTAATTCTTTAGGGGGTAAAATCCAAATACAGGTACAGTATTAGTACCAAAAATATATAATACTTTATTATTTTAGTATTGTATATTTTTGTCAGCACTATGACCCCAAAATTTTAAGGGAATGATATCCACGGTACCCCCAAATTTTAGGGTAATGGTATCGTCAATTCAGAGATTTTTGGGGACATACACTCAATCACTTTTTGGAGACTGTAAATCACTCAATTCATCCGTGTCCACCTATGCATGGGAACAACACTGGATCAAGCCACAATTTTTTTTTAAACTTACTTTTTTACTTACTTTTTTAAACCCCATATTTTCCTAATTCTAAATAACACCTTCTTATTTTAATAGTTTTCTTCTCTAAATGATTGGTGATTCGACATTTTTCATTGGTGTAACAAATTTAAAAATTTTTTGTGTATTCAGTCTCCAAAACTATTTTGATTTTTCTAATCCGTTATATGTCTACCAAGATATGGCCGTTCAAAACCTAAAAGAAAACCTAAATTTTTAACCAGAAAGAAACTTTATTTTTTACATCAAAATTTTTATTAATAAATAATTTTTAGTTCGCATGGATCACAATTACAAAATTTTGGGATCGTCGCAGCAATATTGATCTTACAAAGTGTTATAAATTATTTCATGGAAAAACACCAATATTGATTCTAATGAGCTTTTTTCCTTTAATCCTAATCCCACAAGAGGTCATTCTTTAATATTAAAATTTCAAAAAACTAGAATCAGTGTTCTAGTTCTAATATTTTGAAACAATTCTGTTTAAATTTTTTTCAAACATGTTTCAAAATGGAATAAACTTTTAGAAGAGCAAATATTAGCCACTTTAATGGTTAAATTTAAAAAAAAAGCCTAGCATTTACTCATATTAGTTCCTAATTTTTATGTCTTTGGCTTTCTAATAACTCATAATTTACTCAATAATATTGTTATTATTTGTTTGATCTGTTATTATTACCTTGATCGGTTTGATAAAGCTAAGCTAAAAAACATAAAAAAACACCTTTAAAAAAGTCAACAAGACTTTTAAAAATACCTAATCTTTTATTGTTTAAAAAAGGCATTTTTTCCAAAGATATTTTGCAGAAGGTATTTTTACCGGACACCAGTAAAGTTATTGTAATTACCAGATATAACTTGGTCTGTTAAATGTTAACAGTCTTGCATTGCATTGAAACATAATTAACATAAATTATTCGCTAAATGCAAACAGATTTAGCTTGTTTAAAAAGGATAAATTAAATTTCGAAATTTTAAATGGAAAAAAGTCAAATTTAAAGAGTAGATAAAAAAGAAGTATAAATATATTGCAAATTATTTTTAATTTAAACTAAGAAAATTTTAAATATCATTTGTATATTTTATTTAGTTTAATTTAATTTATTTGGACGCTATTTAATGCTGTCGAAATTTTGTTTTTTCTCAGCGTTGCAATTGTAGCATTGCAAACGCATTCTTTCGGTCCCGTCGTTTCGTACCCCTTTTCAATCCTAGGACCGTCGTGTCGTACCTTACGCCTCTCGGTACCGTCGTGTCGCGTTCCCATTGTTAAATAAAAAAGTAGTTAATCTTAACATTTTTTCATAGGAATATATTTGCATAATCAATGTCGGTACGATAGATTTCTTGTGGTGCACGCGTTTATGATTTAAACAATACACTTTGGCCCAAGTTCCAAAAATTTTCTGTTTATAGTTTGCAACGTAATGTTAACATTCTATGAGCCTTTTACAATTTTCAAATCAAAAAGCGCGCGTTTAAAACGCGTTTAAAAGAGGAGCCCGCCGGTGCTGCTCAATTCTGCGAAATTATTGCCGCCGTTCTTTTATACCGAGACGCGCGACGCAACATTTTTCCTGCGTCTAAACTGCAATAACAATCGCAAAGGGTTAATTAAATAATACTGGTCGATTTTATGTTTGAGCTTTCTAAAAAATACATTAATAAAAACTGTGGATAATTTTGATATTTAAAAAATTGGTCTCAAAACGAGTATAGTCAGTCATAAATCCTATAAAAAGAACCGCTTTAATAGTGAGAAAAAACTTATTTTAAAAGAGCATTTTGCTAATACTTGCTTCCGTTTGTTTGGTAATTTTGGATTTTTTTTGCACATAAATTGTTTTTTTCTTCTTCTGTTTTTACACTAAACTAATTCAAGAGACTTGGATTTACTCTCATAACAGGTTTTTATAGCTTATCTATCATCTGCATTTCCTTTGCAGACTTATAATTGACTATTATATATTGATTTTTTTATTTATATGCTGAGAATACAAATATCCTAAATATTGTTTTACAAAACACATAAATTTTCAGTTTAAAAAAAAATGAATATTTAAAAGTCGGTTATCGTAAGTAATCTAAATTTTTTAACAGTGGACGAATTGGATGAATATTCACAGAAACGAAGGTTGGGTAGTCAAGTTTTGTTTAATTTCGACCAGTCATAAATATATAAATAAGATCATTTTTCTGAAAAAGAAAGTCAGCAACGGTGCTGTTTTTTATTTTTTTGTTTTGTGATTTGTGTTATGATCAACGGTTAGTTTCGAATTTTTAAACAATATTTTATTTATTGCTGGTCAAAACTGAACCAAATTTAGAATTTAAGTTTTTGGGTTCCTATTTAGGCTATACCCTTTAATTAGGCTACACTTCTTTTAATTCTTTTTAAATCTCAAAAATTTTGTAGCTTTGGAATTTAAATTTTAATCTACAAAGGCTTGAATATTTAAATATTATTTGTTCGAAATTTTATTTTAAATTTTATAAATCAGAAACGAGATTGATGAAGCCAAAAAAACGTAAAACCCGAAAACTTTTAAAGTTTTATTAAGTTAGACTTTTTAATTTCATCACATTTTACGTAAGAATCCATGCGAAGACTAGTTTTGAAAATAAGTACTGATAGATTTTTTTTCTTTTATCATTCAAATCCATTTGCTTTATTTGTAAAAAATATTGTGGTAGAGATAATCTAACTAGGTTAAAACTGATAATTTTTTTGTTTTTGATTTTGTTTGTTGCTTGTTATTGATATTAAAAAATTTTCCACCAGAACTTTCCCAAAAATATGATATTCTGACTTTCAACATATCAGCAACTATAAGCTTTTTATGGTTTAATTATATTTGGCAGATGTCGAAAATCTGTTTGCAGACATGAGGGGACCAATTAAAAGTGTGCGGTTATGACGTGTTTTTTAAACAAATAAGAACGTAAAGTTTTTTTTATTCCACCTTTTTATAAAATATACAAAAATTAACCAACTTTAGCCCTTTAAAAATTTGCATTTGGGTTTTAATTTAAGTTATTTGATACATAATTATTAAGATACAGGTTTTGATCTTTACTATTAAACCGCTTTCGTTAAAATTTTTGAATAGTTTTATTGTTAAATAGTCGATTTAAAACTGCAAAGCGAGGTCAGCTAGATTTTATTTGCCTAAAATGATATCTGATTTAGCTCAATTCTTTTTTGGCGGTTAGGAAAGAGGGTCCATTCCTAAAGGCGTCCATGTTGTTTTTTTTTCAAAAAAGTATTATATTCTGGCTCTCCATTGACTAATAATATATCTTATCAATAAGTTTCAGCCAATTTAGAGACAAAAAATTATCTAAGTTCCAAAATCCATAGAGCCCTACTTTGGTGAAAATGCTATGTCCAGTATTAAGATGTCCATGTTAAATTTTAAAAAAATTTCAACCTCTCTACGACATTTCCTGGGCTATAAGGATTTCAATGATCAATGATAACACATATTACTTAAACCGTTGGGTGTATGGAGAGGTGTTAGTTAGTTAGTTACTAAGTTTCTTAAACCCATATTCAATAAACTTTAAAAACATAAAATCAAAGAAATTCAAACACTATTTACGAATCGCTGGTATAACAAAACACAAAAGAAACAACCTTGGTTGTAAATTAAAAAATGTAAAGTTAAAAAAAATGCAAATACATAGTTGTATGCCGTCATAAAAATATTTTTCCCCATTTACACTAAAAAATAGCTCGTATCCGCCATATGACTGAAAAATAATTTTTCTTTATTTTTCTATTATAATCCATTTAAATAATAGAGCGAGCAGAATGAGAAATTGATTGTATTTTTTATTTTTTTATATAATTTTTATTGAAAGTTAGGTAAATAATGTGGTTATTATTTGTGAACTTGAAATATATCAGCCAATGTTCGTTTTAGAGTATCAATCGCTTATTTCCCATGGGGAGTCGCGAATCCTTGGTTGAATCGCGAATCCTTGTAAAAGAAGTGGTTGGTGATTTGACTTTTTGATTTAATGTATTTCAGATATATTATTATTAAAGATGAATTCTATCAGTGTGAAAATAACTAGGTGGTAAATTAACCACTCGTTCTTGAAAAAAATATCACGTGGAAAGAAACACCTGACGCAACTTAATAATAATTGGTTACATCATCTCTGAAAATTTTTTTTATTATTTTTATTATCGTGCGTTCATTCTTTATTGCTTTATGACGGCAAGCGGTTATGCCCTTAATTTCAGCCTGAAGAATTTTACCTTTGATTTTTGTTCTTGGTGCATACAATTAAGTGCAATGTGTCTATTGCTTGTGTATGTCCCTGTCTTAGATGAAATAAAAATACAATACAATACAATACAATACAAAAGTTTTTTAGATTTATTATTTGAGTCAGGCAGTAACTAAAAAATGGAGTACAACAACTCAGACTCATATTCTACAAATCATACCGACGATGGCGTGTGGAGTTGGAGTGAAGCTGCGGACTTTTACATGGTGTGTGTTGGGACAAGCTTTGCCATACTTTGCATTCTAATCAACAGCCCACTGTTCTACCTACTAATATCTCGCCACAAATTTCGCCACAGCCATTTATTGTATATGGCAATTTTGGCTCTGGTGGATGTCCTCTTTGGAATCAGCTACCTCCTTTTGCTTTCAGTTCAGACTTTCACAGTGTACCGACAGGACGCCCGCGGCAGAGTGATCTATCACACTTATATCAAATGGCTTAACACCATTACTAACAGTTGCCTAACAGCTTCGGTGTACTTGATTGTTGCAGCGAGTGTAGAACGATTCATGCAGGTCGGTTGCATTTAGAGTCCAAATGAAAAATTTTGTTCTATACTGTAAAAATTAAATTTTTAAGCCATAAGGTTCCGAAAAGTATACAAAAAATTAAATTTTTTGTATACCAAACATAAAAACACAATTACATAAAATCAGTAAATATTATTCTTTAAATCTTTTTGATTTTTTTATTAGCTGCCAGATTGGTTTAGCTGTTCCATTTTGTTTCAGTCAGTAGCATGTATAGTGTCACTGACAAATGTCTTTCGCTTTATGTTGCACAATGATGGTCATTTTTCTAGAAAATGATTTGCTGACTCTTATTCTTCCATGCAAAGAGCACACAACTGCTTTCTTTGTTGATCTTTAATATATTCAGGTGTCTGTTTTTTTAAAAAAAACGTCATTACCGCACAATTTTAATTGGTCCCCTCATGGCTGTATTCTAATTTTCAGCGTTAGCCAGATATAATTCAACCATAGTATTAGTCTGAGTTGTTTCCCTGGTAACTACAGAAGTAACTTGTGCCATTTGAAAAGTGGTATCCCCCACATATCTCCTAGCTTGTCGGCATGTTTCCAGGATTTGCTGTAGCTTTTGATGTTTTTGGTAGCCCATCCATAAACGGCAGTCTTCACTGCCTGGTCAGGGATTCCTAATACTGGCTCTGGTCCAATATAATTCATTCCATTTCCACTCTTAGCTAGTTGGTCTGCCGTTTCATTTCCATCTAGACCACTGTGGCCAGGAATCCATACCAGTTTAACTTCTATGTGTTTAGTAGTGATGTTCCTACCCTATAATATTATGTTCCGGAGCTCTGGCCATTTAAGGTCTCTTCGGACAGTTCTCTTAAGTGTGGAAAATCGCGATATTTGGCATACGAGATCTCGCGAAATACAGAAATATTTCCATAAAAATTAGTTTGAGGGCTGGTTTATACTTATGACAAAATGTCCTTTGGACAAAGTCCAAAGGACAATTTTATAAAAGCCAAAACGTCCTTTGGACTTTTTCCTTTGGACGAAGTATAAACGCTATTTAGAATTTGTCCTTTGGACAAAGTCCAAAGGACAATTTTATAAAAGCCAAAACGTCCTTTGGACTTTTTCCTTTGGACGAAGTATAAACGCTATTTAGAATTTGTCCTTTGGACAAAGTCCAAAGGACAAAATACAAAAGGAAAATTCCAAAGGACAAAAGTATGAATACGTTGTCTTTTGGATTTTGTTCTTTGGACTTTTCCCTTTGGACTTTTCCCTTTGGACTTTTCTTTTTGGATTTTGTCCTTTGGACAAAGTCCAAAGGACAAAAGTCGTTTGGACTTTGTCCAAAGGACGTTTTGTCATAAGTATGAACCAGCCCTGAGTGTTAAAAAAGCATAAATACTACGATTATCAAGTGCACATTCCTTATATTATTGGTAGTACTTGAAATAACTGATATGAAAAATCAAATTTCAACGAAATTTTTTAAACCCCTTAAAAATATTCACTACTCAGCATGTATTTAAAAAAATACTTCCAATGAAGAGGCACCGTCACCCTTTTTCTCGTACGTAAAAAATAATGGAAATATTTTTGTATTTATGGTTTATTTAGGCATAAATACCACAATTATAAAGTGCAAATTCCTTATATTATTGGTAGTAGTTAAAATAACTGATATTAAAAATCAAATTGCAACGAAATTTTTAAACCCCTTAAAAATATTTACTACTCAGCATTTATTTAAAAAAAATACTTCCAATGAAGAGGCACCGTCACCCTTTTTCACGTACGTAAAAAATAATGGAAATATTTTTGTATTTATGGTTTAATCTACGATTTTCCGTAAAAAATGGAGGTTAGTTTTTTTTAAATTGCGGCGAAACGTGAATTTAATTTAATTTGGTGCCATTTAGAGCTCCAGATACTATGTTTTTATCGAAATATACGAATTTTAAACTGTCATAATAGCTCTATTGCTGTTA
>JASAMX010029117.1:0-14972 GCA_030248175.1 Microlaimidae sp. YZB2_3
GTTTACTACAACAATTTTTTTAAACGGGGGGGGGGGCAAGCAGGGGGGAAAGAAAAAAAAAGAGAAAAAAAGGGGAAAAAAGAGAAAAAAGAAGGGAAAAGGGACAAAAAAGCAAAAATAAGGTAAAAATAGGTCTAAAATGGCTTAAAATACATTGAAATAGGCTAAAAACTCCAAAAAATTCGCGATGATGGCGTCATCATAGGTTAAAAATGACGTCATAATTTTAGGGTACTTATTCATATTTGGCGGGAGGGAATAAAACAGGGGGGCAAATCCTCCAATAAAACGGGGGGAGGGGCATTTCTAGACCGTGCACAGGTCTGAATTTGAATATCATATTATTTTGTCAAAGATTTTTTTGTAAATTTGTGAAACAATAAAAAAGCAATAAAAATGAGAAATGTGCCCAACGTCCGCATTTGCATCCAAGAAAATCCTCAAATTTGCGTTTAAAACGCCCATTTTTGGCTTCATTAATTGGAAGGGTTAAAATAAAATGCATATTTTTTATGTTTTTGTGTGTTTTAAGTGTTTTCTGACACATGACTGGCATGCGTCTGATCTGTCTCTCTTGCGTATGTAAAACTCAAAGTACATGCATTAATAAAAGACGATTATCTTTTCTTTTCGTTGCCCAGCCTGTGGTGTAATGTATAGCACATCAGAGTCGATTTTGAGGTTATATATAGGTTACTGTATTGGCCAAATTTTTGAATAAATTAGATTTTTAAGATTTTCAGCGCCTGGTTATTTCTGCTTCTACTTTTAGTCGTCACAGTTTTGTATAACAAAATTTTATTATTTTTCAAAAATGATTGGTTTGTAACAATACATTTTTTTAATTATAGCTAGGGCTGGACCTCAGACTATCTCAATTCGGTGGAAATAATTTAAAAGTCGCCCAAGCATACGAAGAACTGGCATACGCACTGTATGTGGAGGAGTACAACACAGGAATGTTCCAAAGGGCGAGGTTAGTAGTAAAATATAGATTTGTAACTAATAATTTCACAAAAAATTTAAGTTTTAATTCACCTCTTGGAAAAGAGTTTATTTTCTGCTGTTAAATACTCTCAAAAATTAAAATTATTAAGCTGAACCCCTGCGTTTTTCAAAAACCCATGCATAATTGTGTAAATGTTAGATGTTAACAGCGTTATTGCAATTTTGGCTTGCCTTTAAAAAATCAGGTCTAACATTTTCAGCAATCAATTTGATCTGAAAAGTGGACCCTAGCGCAAGCACTCTAGCTGCAATTTCTTAAGTAATTTTTTGTACTTTCAGACAATCATTTTTAATATTGGAGTACTTAATTACATAACAATAATACTTTGTAGGTGGTGTTCAGAAAAAAGTATCAGTATATTAGAGTCATTACTTCCAGACAACCATGTACTCTTGGCTTCAAGTCGACGGGTTAAAGGTATATAATTATGATTTTTATGTTTTGAAAAAATATATTTTTTCATTGTTAAACTGAACTGTTTCAAAAAAAAAGGTAAAAAATCTCCAATTTAGGGGAAGGGGTGGTTAAAATTGGGCCCGACCGGATCGGGATTTTCAGATCCAGCCGGATTGAATTGGATTGAAAGTCAATCTGACCAGATTGGATATTTTACTGGATTGGATCTGGGGACTCATAGTTTAATTATATTCATAATTCATTTTTGTGTAAAATACCACTAATTAATAATATTGTTATTTTAACATAAAATAGACCACCAAATACTTAAATTAATTAACACTAGCCTTGAAAAATGCTCTAAAAATAGAGCAGGAAAAAGGGGCGATTTTTCCCTGGGCGTATGTTTAGACAGAAAAGATGTGGACTATAGGAAATTTGCATTTGGTTTGGCAGCTGCTCACTAAATAAAAATTTCCTATAGTCCACATAATGTCCATCTCAGACTAGTCAACATCTTTTCTGTCTAAACATATGGTCAGGGCGAAATCGCCCCTTTTTCCTGCTCTATTCTTAGAGCATTTTTCAAGGCTAGTCTACTTTTTTTTGAATTAAATTAAAAAATAGCCTAATAAACTATAGTTTTAGCTGCGCAATGACATATGTTTATAATCATTCCGTTGCCAAGATATACTTTTTTAAATAAAAAATAATAATAAGAAGAAGAAGAATTTAAATTACAAAATTTACCCACGTTGTTTAATTATAGTTAGTGCGGTGCAGTGGCGCTCCAGACAATGTTTACCTACGTTCTCTAAATATAGTTGGCGCGATGCTGTGCGACAATGATTGCAATCATAATTTTTAAAGTAAAAATAATAATAATAAGAAGAAGATGAACATGAATTACAAAATTTACTCACGTTCTCTAAGTATAGTTGGCGTGGTGCTGTGGGTTAAATTGCAGTGTGGCACCCCCGCACCACCGATAATTGGAATTGTATTGTTTGAAATATAAATAGTAAGAAGAAGAAAAAAATGATAAACATGAATTATAAAATTTACTAGGTGCTCTAGTTATAGTTGTCGCGGTGCCGTGGGACTAAATCGCAGTGGGCGCTCCTGCGCCACTGATGATTACAGTTATTTTTTAGAATAAAAAAAATTAAGATAATAAGCATTAGAATTATAATAATAAATAGAAGAAGATGAACATAAATTACTAAAAATTTTCCCAACGTTCTCTAATTATAGTGTGCTGTGAGTGCTGTGGGGCTAAACCGTCGTGTGGCTGTGGGGCTAAACCGCCCTGTGGCGCTTCCGCGCCACTGACACATTATTATTTTTTAAATAAAACTTTGAATTAATTTTGTCATCAGTAATGTAAGAATTAAAAAAAGTACTATGTTGTTTTTGCCGTTTTCTGCGCTGTTGAAGCAGATGGCGCTGAGAACTGGTTTGGTTTCTGCCACCAATTAAAACCGGTCTGCTTTTTTTTGCAGTTTCTATGAGGGACCGTTTGTTGTCTGCTCTGTACAATCCTTATTGTTGTCAAAAGGCTGTTATTGTGCGGTTAAGAGTTTTTATTTGTGTATTTTTTCAATTTATTATTTTGATCAATAAATCAATAACAAGGACCTAAATGAAAAAAAGTGGCTCCTAAGAAAGTTGCATAATTCTTTCTTCTTTCCAAAGAGCCCATGTTTATTTTTGATCAATCAGTAACAAAGGAGGAATATCGATTTTAAGAAATGAGTGTTAGAATAATAATAAGAAGACAATGAACATGAATCTCAAAATTTAACCACATTCTTTAATTATGGTTGGCGCGGTGCCGTGAGGCTAAATTGCCCCATGGCGCTCCCGCATCACCCATGATAACATAAAATATTTTGTTTACAATACTGATAGGCCTTAACAAACCCTTATTCCGTTCTCATCTAAGTCTATTTTGTCACTTAATCTGGTTTGGGGGTGCGACTCATCAGCTCATATTTTAAAGCAGTAGAATCAACAACTGGGTATGGCAGCATTCTATCAGCAATCCATAGATGTATGAGCAATCAGACAGAACTCCTGCCCCAGTATGTTGTTTTGCTTTTGAGCCATCTGTGTGATAAACAGCACATAGGCTGAGGTTGAATGACATTTTTGTTAGTGCCCAAAACTTGCCGACTAGGAAACTCAACTTTAAAATTCCTTTCAAACTTGAAAATTGGGACAATGTGGTCACTCTCAAGCCTTAGCATTTGGATTTCTCTCAATGCAAACTGCTTGATTTAAGAGTGACCTCCATTTGTACCCCTTGTCTGCCATTGGTTAGCTGTACCTAACCTGTAGCTGGCTGATATTGCCTCCTTTAATAACAATATCCAAGGGTGCAAGATTAAGCAATGCTTCCATAGCCGCTGTGAGTGTTGTTCTTATAGCCTTGATTATGCTAAGACATGTTTGGCGTTGTATTTGCGCAAACAAGCTTTTAGCAAAGCTCAGTTCTAATCTAGGCCACCACACCACCGCAGCCTATTTTTAGTTGTTATACCCCACGTTTTTCGTTAAGTCTTTTCTTCACTGTTCCTTTGGCTGCTAGGAAATTGTTCCAATTATCCTTTGGATCCATGATCTTTATTAGGAGCGGCAGAACTGGGACAGACTTGTCAGCAATTGTATTGCAGGAACTTCTGTCACGCTTTTCTCCTAGCCGTTTAATGACGACATCATCAATGAAGATAATGCTGGCTGCAGGCATCCCGTGTAGAAAAAATTTACAGAGAAACTGCCACAAGTTCCTCTGTAACCCTCCTCCTTTATCCTGGCTTGGGACAGGCACTGTATACACAGTTTATCCGTGTTCTTCACATCATTCTTCTACCTGCACTAAAGCAGCCTAAACCTGATCTGCCACTATATATGTCCAGATATTTTCCTTGAACCAATATGGTTACATTACATCATCTAAGTATTCCTCCTGGATATGATGTCGAGTTTTACTAATGATGTTGAAAAGGCTATCCACTATAAAACTATTAACCATATTGGAGTTGTATATTATACTAAACTCTTTGTTTGGCTGGCAAACAAAGTTTGCACACAACATATGTTTCATCTGAAGCTTTAAATAAGAGTAAAATGTCTCCAAATACTAACAATACCGCCATCTAACATATTTCAATATGACTAAATAAATGTAAAATTTTGTGTGGCACTTGCACTTCAAACTAATATATAAATTCCTCACTTAAAAAATCTAACATACAAAAATGCAAAAAGTCAATTTTATTTTATGTTTAGTCTATTTCGTTGGTTGCCATGTATTGACATATAGACTAAGTAAGGACTTCTTGACAAAAGGGAGTGCGACTCATCAGCAAGGTTCTGCTGCACAAATAGTATTGAAGCAATGTACATTTTTTAGTTTATAAGTCTAACAAAAAATGCAAAAAAATTATAATAATTGACATTGACATGGGAAAAAATCCAAGATTTACCAGATATGAAAAAAAATTTGGCCAGATTGGATCAGAAAATGGCCCAATCCAGCGAATTGATTGGATATCCAGTCGGGCCCTAGTTAAAATCGAGGAATGCAATCTTTTTATCATTGTTAGTTCCTTATCTGAAGTTGTTTGTACCCAAATTGTGCTTGTTTTGTTTTGTTTTTGTTTTTTTGGAGGAAAAACAGGTAAAAATTGCTCTTAAGTTTTAAGGTAAACGATATTCTCAATTTGTTTTTTTAAATTTTCCAAAATTTGGGATTGTGGTAAACCCTTTTAACTCGGCACACCGCAGTAATGTTATAAAATCCCTTCTAAGATTTTGGAAAGCTAGACAACCCCCTCCCCACGTTGCCCAGGTAAGTTTTCAGGTCCACGCGCAGCTTGTTTTAATTTTAAGCCGTTTCAGCTTTAATTCTGGAGGAAATAGCCATTGATTCTGGCGATAAGCGAAAAGAGGCGATGCTGTTTCAGGAGGCGGAAGACCTTCACATTCAGGTTTTGGCAGTGTGCCAGAGGGCTTTTGGCCAGGAAAACGTCCAAATCGCCAAGCATTACGGCAATCTTGGCCGTCTGTACCAGAGCATGCGAAAGTTTGCTGTAAGTTTATGATTAGGGTATCTGACTTAATTTTGGCCACCAATTTAGCGTGTTAAAAAATTGGCTTATTTTTAAAACACAAAAGAACTAGCACAAAAGTAACTAGATTAATGTTGAATAAAGTGTTTTTGCATAAGTTTTTTATTTTTTTTATTCTGAAAGT
This sequence comes from Microlaimidae sp. YZB2_3, assembly GCA_030248175.1. Taxonomy (NCBI): domain Eukaryota; kingdom Metazoa; phylum Nematoda; class Chromadorea; order Desmodorida; family Microlaimidae; species Microlaimidae sp. YZB2_3. Next base: position 5,663 of record JASAMX010029117.1, read on the forward strand.
GATTTTTTTGTGATTTTCTTAATTTTTGCTTTGTGTTTAAACTGCATTAAATTTAGAACAAGGCACTATATAATCTTAAAACAACTTCTATTTAAGGCTCAACACAGTTAATTTTCATGTTTTGATATTTTCTTCAAAATCACTTTGCAACGCGTTTAACTAACTGCGAATTTAAGATTCCGTTAATTTCGGCCACCTTAAAATTTAGGTGAAAGAACCTGCCGTTTTTTACTGTTTTTAAATATCATCATTACTACCGTATTTATAAAAAAAATTTTTTTTTGCTCATTTGACTTTTTTGACGTTTTTTAAGCCAAAAATAAAAATTTAACAAAAAATATAGGTTATTAAAACTTGTTTTTTAAGGTTTTGACACAATTATATTAAGTTTTGCTAATAACTATTAAAGTTTGCAAACGGGAAAAAATAAGTTATATCGTCGTTACTACGGCAGAACGAGTCAATGAAAAAAATCCTTGTTTTGAGATATGGCCATTTTGAACTTTCAAATGGTCAGAAAAAAATAACGTCTTTTGTTGCAGTATTTGATACAAAAATATGTTTTAACACTCTAGGTAAGCTACGTTTTTATGTATTTACCACAAATCAAACATGTACTGTGGCTAATAAAAATTAAATTTTTTGTTGCGACTCTTTTTGTCAAAAGCAGCATTTTATTATTTATTCCGAGTCAGAATGAGTCAAATATACAGTGACTCGTTGTGTCACTTTAGGTATAATAGAGTCAATACCTGATTGACTCCATATGGTTTGTTAGTAACAAGGTTTAAAAATCATAGAAAACGAACTTTAACTCATATTTTGTTACAAAAGGCTTTTTATTAAGTTTTTGTAGCAATCATTAGTTATTATAGTAAGTTCCACATACAAATTAGTTACCAGTTCTATATTTAATAACTTTTATGTCGTTTTTACTATTGGGTTATTTGAGAGCTTTTTTATTAAAAAATTAGTTGCCCAAGGTACTCTTACTCGTTTGGTTTTGGTTAAGTTACTTCTCATTAATAAGTTAATTTGATTTTGATTTTGCTAAGGCCTTGGTGGTTCCATTATTGATCAGGCTTGCCTTTGGCTATTATTCACTAATTTATTGGTTTTTAGATTATTTTTAGCACTGCCTTTGTATATTGATCTGATTCATTGTCTGGTTTGTCTTTAGTAGTGTTGGGTTGGGTAGTTTGGTAACTATAAATAATGCGTTTAAGTACCTTGCTTTGATATTAATCACTAATTTAAAGGTTTTTTTAGGTTATTCTGCCCATTTATTTGTTTATCACGCTTAGTTCCTTCCCTACTTGGTTCATGACCTGATTTGGCGTCTGACTTTGGTATGGTAGTGTTTGGCTATTACAAGAAAATAATGTCTTTGTTATTACAGCAGCTCCATATTAGGGATAATACTTTTGTGATATGATTTTGTAAAAAGTAACAATAAGCACCAGGCCATAGTCAAGGGCTACTATTAGCCCTTCCTTGATTCTATGGGTAAGATGAATGCATATCATAATGATTATTGATTTTACAAAAAAATGACAGTGTAAGTCGTTTTAGCGAATTTAACAAATAGGTAAAACACAAAGTGTCCATGTTTCCATGAGCCCTATCTTCACAGTTCAATTCTGAAACCACATTGTTGAAACTTAGATTCTTGTTTAACAAAACAGTGAGTATTGGACACAATATAAGTTAATTATTTATTTTGACTCATTTTGTCAAACATAGCATTTTAATATTTTGCATAGTTATCCATATATTCATAATGAGTCGAAAACATGTTGACTCATTTTGTCATAATAGTAAAACCCCAGTGAATAGAGTCACACCACGTTTGACCCACTATTACATGAACTTACAAATTGTGACTCAATGTTACATGACCTGATTTCTCCGTATTATAGTTCGTTTGCAGTTGGCTCCTTTTGCCATAAGGTGTAGATGGTGGTTTTCTACTCAAAACGCAAAAAAAAATTTTTTTGAAAATTTTCGCATCGACTCATTCTGCCCTAGTAACGACGATATGAACCAAGAACAATACCTAAGGATAAATTTGCAACCTTTAATAATTTTTATTGTTCACTTTGGCAATAGTTATAGCCAGTTTTTCTAGGTGGCCGAAGTTAATGGCTCGCGCCTTAATGTCGACCACTATAAAAAAAACTTTAAACCTCAACTGATCTTTAGGTGTAACAAAAATTTTACAAATTTGCACTGGAATAACAAATATAGCTATCGTTTGATTTTTAGACCAAATTTTGGGTCGATTGGAAAAACCAGAAAAAAAACTTATCCAAAAAAAATAAAAAAAAGGTGACCGAAATTAAGTCAGTTACCCTACATAGTTTAAAATCTCAGCTAAAATTATTTTAAAGATTTTGCATCCAACGTTAGATAAATAAGCTTTAGATTAGTTATTAATAAAGCGGTTATGAGCCCCGCAGTTTTATGAATTTAAAAAATCAGAGCTCCAAAGCATTATTTTGCACATTCCTTACCTTGCTTACGCTGGTGTTTCGCATCTTAAATATGATTTCAAGCTTATTTAAGTTTAAAATAAGTTAAAAGCTATTTTATCCGCATTAGGACTGTTTTTATCGTTTTCATGAAATTAATACAAACTAATTACCTAATTAACCCCCCCCCCTCCCTCGGACACCTCTAATTGGAGCTCTGAGTGTGATTGTTTTGTTTAGGAAGCGGAGCGTATGCACAAGAAAGCGATCGAGATAAAGCAGAAGGTCCTGGGCCCGGAGGATTACGAGGTGGCGCTTAGCATGGGGCACCTAGCCTCACTCTACTGCTGCGACATGCAGAGATATGCGGAGTCCGAAGTCCTGTATCTAAAGTCTATACAAATCGGTAAATAATGTTATTTTATAAACCTCCCTTCCTGCCAACCTATCCTCTCCTCCCCCCCCCTTAGCGAAGCTCAACTGGCCGGATTCTGTCCATAGGTGGACAGCTTCCCGGATTTTGGGGGTATACCAGAACCTCGAAATTAGGAGAGTGTTATAAAAAAAATTTTTGGCGTTTACCTTAAATACCCCATTTTTAGTGTTTTTCGTACTGGGCTCCCTAAATTTTAGGGGCGGTTTCCAAGGTACCTATACATGAGCATAGGCGGGGGGGGGCAGGGTGGGGTCCACCCCCCCCCCCCCTAGCCTCAAAATTTCGGACCTCCCCTCTAGAAAAAAATCTAGGCCCCCTCCCTTCCCTCCAAAATTTTGAAATTTTGACACCCTACCCCCTCTGGAATTCTAAATCGACCCCCTCCCCCCCCCCTTCCGAGCCAACTTTTGGGTATAAATTTGGCTCAAAATTTATTGTCACAAACACGGTTTAGTAGTAAAAAACAGTACTTTTGTACTCTTTTTACACATAAATAGCCTATTTTAGTATATAAAATTCTATATTGGTGCAAAAAATTTAAATAAATGATTTATTGTGACTTTGTTTGGAAACCGGACTCCCTCTGACCCCCTCTAGATTTCAAACTGGTCTACCCCAGCATGGGCGTAGCCAGGATTTAGGAAAGGGAGGATTCAACCCTGAACAAAATTTCCGAAAGGGGGGGGTCCAAATCCGAAACGTTATAAAAGAGCTAAAAAATTTTCTGCGCTTCGCGCAGAGTGTTTATTGCCTTGTTGTCACATACTTCATTATTTTCCTATTATTCAATAAAAATAAGTCCATAAAACAAAGAAAAATTTTTTTACAAACAATTTGATACCTTCAAATTTTCGATTTCAAAAACATTAAAAACCTAAAAGTAAAAACATAAAAACATAAAAATGAGTACATTGAATTACAGCTAAGCAATACAAAGTGCGAGAAAATGTTTTTAAAATTACTTCTCTTAACCGTTAAATTTTTAATACCATTATATAACAATCCTTAGGGGGGTCCAGTGTGGTGGTATTAGGATTACAAAACAAAGTAACACAAATTTGGAAGTGGAGACCAATTAAAACATTAAGAATTGGGTGGGTCCACGTGGTCATACCAAGATTACAAAACAGAGTAACACAAATTTGGAATTGGAGACTATATAATCAATCGAGCGCTGAGCGGAGCGAAGCGCGAAAAAATTTTAAAAAAAATGGCCGTTCTAGACCCCCAGATTTTTATCCTTGGCGACCCAAAAGGGGGGTCTAACCCAAAATGTTTCTCTTTGCCGACCCAAAAGGGGGGTCTAGACCCCTAGACCCCCCTGGCTACGCCCATGTACCCCAGGTCGACCCCCCTAAGAATCTAGGGGGGTATGGACTCCTGGACCTCCCTCTTAGCTTTCAAAGGACCATTTACCCGGGGTAGCCACCCCCCTCTAGCTTGCCGGTCCATGCTCATGTATGGGGGTACCCCACCCCTAAATTTTAGGGGGGTGTCGGCAATAATTAGGATTTTTGAGGGGGTATAACCCCCTGCCCACCAATGCCGCTGTCCCTTCTCCCAGTCAATATTCAGAGATAATTTTTTGGTATATTGTGCTGTAAAAAAACACGTTTACATAGATATTTTAGTGTATTAAACTAGAATCCACTCTCGGGTGGAAGACAAAAGATTGTGTAGACGGGTCCACTTGCAATAGGGTTCGTACTCTGGCTTTTTAGGGAGGATGGTCCGATTTCTTATATAATAATAATTGTTTCGGATAAAACAATTATTATTCTAAAAAAAACAGAAAACAATTATTATTCTAAAAAAACAGATGATTGTAAATACTTTTTTTCTTTCTCATTTTTCCCAGTCCTATACAAATATTTTCAATTCTTCTCGAGACCTTTGTGTACATTAAACCGTCGTGATTCTCCATAGATTACGTCACATAAATTTTTTTGGTCGGCTGCCGCAGAAGACTAGAAAGGGTCTACTTCCGGGTGGAAGGTAAATATTTTTTGGGGATCGACCAGGTGGCCGATTTCAGATTTAGGGAAGTCAGCGGGGCCGATTTTAGTAAAAATAATAATTTTAGGCAAGCGACTATTTGGAGATGCCTACTCGGGGCTTGAATACGACTACCGCGGGCTGGTGAATTGCTACGTCAACCTAAAAGATGCGGAAAAAAGTGCTTATTACACCAACGAACTGAACCTCTGGAGACTGCTAAGAGACGATATGAGTGCTAAAGACAATCCGCTTCATGTCCTGCAGAATTTGGAAGAACCCTCAGATACCATGGAAGTTGTGCATAAATTTTTTGGCTTGATAAAAGATCAAAATTTGTTACAAACAGAAAGTACTAATTGAAATGTTTAGAATATTTCAAGACTATTTATGCGGATTATCGAATTTTGGTGAAAAAAAATCAAAATAATAACTGATATGATAAAATGAAATAAAATGATTATGAAAACTGACACGCCAACTTTGGGAATATTCATGCAAATTGTGATTGGGTCGCTGATGTGTGTTTCCATTTGTTGAAAAAATCGTCCGTTGAAAATCATAAACACCGAAACAGACCTGTGCACGATTTGGAAATGCCACCCCCCCCACCCCCGCTTTATTGGAGGATTTGCCCACCCCCCTCCCGCCCAAAAATTATGACGCCATTTTTTACCTATTATGACGCCATCGATCATCGCCAATTTTTTGCAGTTTTTAGTTTATTTCAATGCTTTTTAAGCCATTTTAGACCTATTTTTACCTTATTTTCGCTTTTTTTGTCCCTTTTGTCTTTTTTCCTTCTTTTTCTCCTTTTTTTCTTTCTCTCCTACTTGCCCCCTGTTTCAAAAAAGTCGACCCCCCCCCAATAAAACTCCAGGGGTGAGGCAGTGCACAGGTGTTCCAAAACATTTAAAATAACATTAATTGTTGAAATTTAGTTTACAAATATTGTAAAAATACCTTATGATGGATAGACAATTATTAAGGTCAGCAGAACGTCATTTTTCCAAATAGTAGCGATATAAATTTATTTTTTGTTTAAATAGTTTATTATAATTATATTTCTTTATAATAATTATTCGATTATTGTTAAAACTTTGTGAAAAGTTGTATTTTACTCGAAGTTCCGAGATCAATAAATTATTTAATTATTTGTACCATTGTATTGTTTGGAAATTTAAAAGATAATTATTTAATATAAAAATTGACTGGAAAAATAACCGATTTTACGAAGCATACAGTACAGTAATAGGGTAGTGCATTTAATTTCGGCACTTTTTGTTTTTCTGATGTAATTTTTCACTGCGTGGCCCGATTTTTATGTTTGACAGCTCATTTTGAAGCTTTCACAGTACTGCGTTGCGTCACAAAAGTTTCATTGTACGAAAGTAGTTTTTTTTACTTAATTAAACCAGTTTTTTAAAAAAATGGAAAATTGTCGAAACTTTATAAACAATCGATTGTTTCTGAGCCAAACATTTATCATTTTCAAAAATTTAAAAGCCTAACATTATCTCCAGACAGTTTTCTTTAATTTAAGTTTCTACCTGTTGTTCAACGTGTAACTGGCGAAGTTACAGCTAAAATGCCAAATGGTATCAAAATGAGCAATCTTTTGGAAAAAAATGCCTTTAATTTCGGCACTTTTTAAAAGGACCCCCTTAAATAAGTTTAAGCGCAGTGTTGTGACCCCTACACATTTCAACGTTGTCTTTTAACTATTTACAACTACAATTTAACACCCGACCATTAATTCAACCCGTTTTTACCTACAGCAATATGTGTGCCGAAATTACACTATTTTCTTTTATAACGATTGCTTGCCACAGACGCAACACAGAACCACTGGGACTAAAAATTCGGAAAATAGACTAAATTTTACCCTGCCAGTTTAATTTTTAAACCAATTTATTTCGTAGACTAAAAATTTGGAAAATAGACTAAATTTTACCCTGCCAGTTTAATTTTTAAACCAATTTATTTCGTAATCATAAAATGCCCATTTTCTAAAAACGAGTAACAATTTTATTTTTTATAAATCACACAGATTCACATAAAAATAACATAACAACAAAAAAGCTCACGACAGTCATTTACATATAATTAGCTCTCATTTGAGCTATCAAACGTCATATTCCGTCCAGGATTACCAAAGATATAGTCCAAAATCAAAAATGCCCAATTTGGAAAAGTGCCGAAATTAAATGCACTACCCTAAGTGGATTTCGGTCGTTATCTTTTTTTAGTTTTTATATTGCTGTTGTTCTAATCTATGATCTCTATAAATATTTGTTCTGAGGGTGGTATCATTAAAAGGCCACTGTCACAAAGCGAATTCCTATAACGCCCGGGTCATACAATTGTTTTGTTACTAAACCCATTAAATTTTATAATATAAAACTTTATATAAATTTTATAATATTATTATAGGGTAGTGCATTTAATTTCGGCAATTTTCCCAATTGGGCATTTTTGATTTTGGACTATATCTTTGGTAATCCTGGATGGAATACGACGTTTGATAGCTCAAATGAGAGCTAATTATATGTAGATGACTGTCATGAGCTTTTGATTTGTTATGTTGTGATATATTTATATGAAATTGTGTGATTTACAAAAAAATAAAAATGTTACTCGTTTTTAGAACATGGGCATTTCATGATTACGCAATAAATTGGTTTAAAAATTAAACTGTCCTGGTAAAATTTAGTCTATTTTCCGAATTTTTAGTCCCCGTGGTTCTACGTTGCGTCTGTGGTGAGTAGGGATCGACAGGGGCCCCGGCTTGCCCCTGCACTTTTTTTTCCACCCCGGCCCCGGCAAACGCAATTTTCTCTACCCCGGCCCCGGCAATTTAGCTGTCAAATCAGCCGGGGCAAACCGGGGTAAGGACCCCTAAGAATGCGAATTTTAAAGCGCTTCTAAACATTTTTGACAGTGAAATATTATACAAGATTTTATCTACAAAGCTAATTTAATTTTTTAATATTAGGATATTTATTGTTTATTATGCTATATTCTAGCAAAAGACGAAACAAAGTTTCGAAAAAAAAGCCTTATATTAAATGGAATAGTATAATGCTACATAAGTCTAAAAACTAAATGCCAGAAAAGACTGAAACAAGTCTCTTTAAAACCTGTAAATTAATAACTTTGTGAATTTTTCAGAAAAACAAAACCGAATAAAAACAATACGTGTAAAAGCTTTAGTTTTCGTTTTTTAACCATTAATAAAACTTAATTCACATATATTTCTCTCAAAGTGGATTAACTTTTACATGAGTTAACCAGCTGTAAATACCACAGTATTAGTTAAGTCACACGTCGTCAAAACGATACAAAAAAGTATAACGCAAGCGTCACAGTAACCATGAAAAATTTCTGTCAAAATATGTTATCGCATTTCGCATTAAATTTTGTAATTTATCATTATTTTCGTATAAAGCAAAACGTACCGCCATATTAACGGCTTTTTAAAATCAAATATCAAGTTTAAAGTCCGAAAAACATTGAAAAATCCAGATTTAATATAAGGCGACTTTTAATTTAACAAATACATTGACAGCTAATTTGTTTTATGTAATAAATAGAAACATTAAAGAAAAAGTCGCCTTATAATAAATCTGAATTTTTCAATGTTTTTCGGACTTAAAACTTGATATTTGATTTTAAAAAGCCGTTAATATGGCGGTACGTTTTGCTTTATACGAAAATAATGATAAATTACAAAATTTAATGCGAAATGCGATAACTTATTTTGACAGAAATTTTTCATGGTTACTGTGACGCTTGCGTTACACTTTTTTGTATCGTTTTGACGACGTGTGACTTAACTAATACTGTGGTATTTACAGCTGGTTAACTCATGTAAAAGTTAATCCACTTTGAGAGAAATATATGTGAATTAAGTTTTATTAATGGTTAAAAAACGAAAACTAAAGCTTTTACACGTATTGTTTTTATTCGGTTTTGTTTTTCTGAAAAATTCACAAAATCTGTTATTAATTTACAGGTTTTAAAGAGACTTGTTTCAGTCTTTTCTGGCATTTAGTTTTTAGACTTATGTAGCTTTATACTATTCCATTTAATATAAGGCTTTTTTTTTTGAAACTTTGTTTCGTCTTTTGCTAGAATTTCCGTCTTTTAATGCATTAAATTCAATGTCATTTATTAAAGATATAAAACATTAAAAAATTTACTCATTTTAAAAGAAACGTCATGGTGTCCTCATGATATGAATACAATTATTTTCATATCCAAAACTTCAATGTAATTTTAAGCAGTATACTATACAAAAATTAAGTCTGAGTAACTCCGTAAAATTGTATGGAACCTGAAAGAACCATATAAAATAGTGTGTTTTTCTTCTGTTTAAATTTTTTTGTTAGACCTGATTTAACCACTT
>JASAMX010029120.1:0-51498 GCA_030248175.1 Microlaimidae sp. YZB2_3
CAGTTAAAAAGGTTTTTACGGGGATTTAATTAAACTCAATGTTCTAATTTAAAACTTGTTACAAATATTGATCTAACCACGCGTACCTGACGTAAAAACAAGTCGGTAAATCAATCAAACCATGTAATAACTCGATTGAGTAACTCGATAACGCGATTGAGTAAGTTGTTTATAGAATTGACCTTTGTTTACTTTAAAAACATTCTACAAAATACTGAAGATTCTTTTTTTACAGGTTTAAAAGGTAATTAACTAAAATTTATCGCCGGTAATTAAAAGTTATATAATTAATAAATATATCGATTTTGTAGTCGATTTGTTTGAAATACTTTTTGTTGAGAACAAAACCATAATAAAAAAATACTATATGGAAATTTTCCCTGACTGATTGTTTATTGAATAATAAAAACGGGAGAAAACATTATCAATAACATAAGAATTAAAGAAAAATAGGTAAATACATAGACTATTAAATTCCTCACTTGAAACTTAAGATTATGGGCACCAAATTTTAAAATGTGAGCTGGGAATTACTTTGCACTTACAATGAAATTATTTGTGAGCTTGATTTTAAGCGCTCACAACTAAAAATATTACTACCAATTGGTATTGAGTATATTTATTGCTGTCTAATTTTTAAAATATAGTTATGGCATGGATTTAGGAAGATTTTATGGTTGGTATAGACAGGGATAGCTTTTGCGCGTAGCCTTCAAAAGGGTAGCTAGAGCCCTCAAATAGGATCAAAAGGCAAAAAACTTAAGAATGGTTCCACAGAACATACAGGGTAGGTATCACTACTAATAGATTGCGAGACAAAGCCAAAAAAAAATTGTGAAACCAAAAACTTATACTCTTACAAGTGCAAAAACCACCTTTTTACTTACGACCAAGTATTGGTTAAAGAGTTATAAGACGCGTCAAATTCGAAAATCACCGTGTCTTTATTTTTACAACAATAACGTTTTTTTTTTAATTTAAAAAAATTAATCGAATAGTGATAAAACAAACTTTCAAAATTGTGTTCAGACGCCTAAAGTGTCAGTTCTTTCGGTTTCGAGATTTTTAAGTAAATTTAAAAAACTATCAAAGAATTATAGTTTATTATCGGTTTTTTGACAGTTTTTGACGTTTATAAAAATCTTATGTTAATTTTATTTTAAATGGTCATAATATATTGAATTTCCTATAAAAATATGCTTTATGGCTCGATTTGATATATTTAATGTTTAATTATTCGATACCCTGACTAGGTTTTTTAAACAAAATTTTTTTAATATCGCTGTTTTTGCTACGAAAACAAGCTATCTTATTCGAAAAACAGCCATTTTACTAATTGTTTGCCGAAAAAACTAAAGGCAAACCCACTTAGCTGCTCTAGTTTGCTCAGGTGACTAATTTAGATACGCCCACAAGAATTTCATGCAGAGAATTTTTTTTTCACACAACATCAGTAATTTTAGAAAATTCAATGCGTCTGTGCAAATTATAGTTTTTCAAATCAAATGTTTAGACCTGTGCAATAAAAAATCAATCAAGCAATCAAACAAATACTCCGTATTAAATCAAATCTAATTCGCTGATAAAGTGACGTCAGATTCTCGTGATTTGAGTGGTTAATTATTGGGGGCATTTTTTATACAACGAACAAAATGTCAGGTTTACCTTTAGGTATGGCTTGCTAAACGCCGTTCCATACCCGCATAGGAGGCAACCTTCTCTTCCTTCTCCGAGGTAGGGATGCATTGAGCACCAGATTTTAATTGTGAGCTGAGCATTACTTAGTACTCACAATTAAATTAATTGTGAGCTTGAGCCTAAATACTCACAATTAAATATATGTGAGTACCAATTGGTATTGAGCATTTGGTTAAGGCGAAGTCACATGAAGAAATGTTAGGAGTTTAAAACCCCATTAAACCATTTTTAAATATTCTTATTTTCATTTTAATAAATTTGTTTTAAGTTTTTTTTTTAAATTTTACAGTTTCATTGACATAAATTAAAAACAAAAACATCATTTTGTTTACTGTTTTTTGTCAATTTGTCAAATTTTTTGTCATTTGAATATTCTATATATAATACTAATAATTCACTAATAATTTTTATGTAAGTAAAAACGGTAATTTTTGCAATTTACTGCAATTGGTTTACTACTTAACGTTTTGCAGTTGAAACTATCAAGAGAGATCTAAACATTTGATTTAAAAATTATAATTTGCACAGACGCATTGAATTTTCTAAAATTACTGATGTTGTGTGAACAAAAAATTTCTCTGCATGAAATTCTTGTGGGCGTATCTAAATTAGCCACGTGAGCAAACTAGAGCAGCTAAGTGGGTTTGCCTTTAGTTTTTTCGGCAAACAATTAGTAAAATTGCTGTTTTTCGAATAAGATAGCTTGTTTTCGTAGCAAAAACAGCGATATTAAACAAATTTTGTTTAAAAAACCTAGTCAGGGTATCGAATAATTAAACATTAAATATATCAAATCGAGCCATAAAGCATATTTGTATAGGAAATTCAATATATTATGACCATTTAAAATAAAATTAACATAAGATTTTTATAAACGTCAAAAACTGTCAAAAAACCGATAATAAACTATAATTCTTTGATAGTTTTTTAAATTTACTTAAAAATCTCGAAACCGAAAGAACTGACACTTTAGGCGTCTGAACACAATTTTGAAAGTTTGTTTTATCACTATTCGATTAATTTTTTTAAATTAAAAAAAAATAAACGTTATTGTTGTAAAAATAAAGACACGGTGATTTTCGAATTTGACGCGTCTTATAACTCTTTAACCAATACTTGGTCGTAAGTAAAAAGGTGGTTTTTGCACTTGTAAGAGTATAAGTTTTTGGTTTCACAATTTTTTATGGCTTTGTCTCGCAATTTATTAGTAGTGATACCTACCCTGTATGTTCTGTGGAACCATTCTTAAGTTTTTTGCCTTTTGATCCTATTTGAGGGCTCTAGCTACCCTTTTGAAGGCTACGCGCAAAAGCTATCCCTGTCTATACCAACCATAAAATCTTCCTAAATCCATGCCATAACTATATTTTAAAAATTAGACAGCAATAAATATACTCAATACCAATTGGTAGTAATATTTTTAGTTGTGAGCGCTTAAAATCAAGCTCACAAATAATTTCATTGTAAGTGCAAAGTAATTCCCAGCTCACATTTTAAAATTTGGTGCCCGATGCATCTTTAGTTTCAAGTGAGGAATTTAATAGTCTATGTATTTACCTATTTTTCTTTAATTCTTATGTTATTGATAATGTTTTCTCCCGTTTTTATTATTCAATAAACAATCAGTCAGGGAAAATTTCCATATAGTATTTTTTTATTATGGTTTTGTTCTCAACAAAAAGTATTTCAAACAAATCGACTACAAAATCGATATATTTATTAATTATATAACTTTTAATTACCGGCGATAAATTTTAGTTAATTACCTTTTAAACCTGTAAAAAAAGAATCTTCAGTATTTTGTAGAATGTTTTTAAAGTAAACAAAGGTCAATTCTATAAACAACTTACTCAATCGCGCTGAGTTATTACATGGTTTGATTGATTTACCGACTTGTTTTGACGTCAGGTACGCGTGGTTAGATCAATATTTGTAACAAGTTTTAAATTAGAACATTGAGTTTAATTAAATTCCCGTAAAAACCTTTTTAACTGCTTGGTTATTTAATATTATCATAGTGCAAAACAAATTCAAACAATTATTTGCCAGACGTGTTGTCAGACGCGTTATTAGACGCGTTATTCTGATAAATGTCTTATCAAGCAGTTGAATTATTTTCATTTTTCGACATATTTTGTGACAGCATAACAATATTAACCCTAATTTCAAAACGCGTTTGGTTGAACTATGATCAGTGAGATTATACAATGGACATACCAATTCTTTCAATGGGTTGATGTGTATTTGTAAAGTCGTTGTCAGTTTGACAAATAAATCACGTATCTAATGTGAATCGGGAATTTAACTCAGTGTATTATTGTCAAAACTTTTCGAGTCGGTTATCGTTTTCTTTGTTGGCAAAATGACCTTGCGTTTTGAAAAATCGTATTTAAAAAATTTTTTTTCTATCCTCTTATGATGTCTTTCTTAGTTTAAATGTGTTAACTGGTTATGGTTATTTTAATACTTATCGATTGCACGAACGCACGCACGCACGCACGCACGTACGCACGCACGCACGCACGCACGCACGCACGCACGCACGCACGCACGCACGCACGCACGCACGCACGCACGCACGCACGCACGCACGCACGCACGCACGCACGCACGCACGCACGCACGCACGCACGCACGCACGCACCACCCCCAGACGCACGCACGCACGAACGCACGCACGCACGCACGCACGTACGCACGCACGCACGCACGCACGCACGCACGCACGCACGCACGCACGCACGCACGCCCGCACGCACGTAAGCACGCATGTATGCACGCAAGCACACATGAACACACACGAATACATATACACACACGTGAAGGAATGGACCTAAGTAACCGTGAACAACTTTAGCGACCGGCTATCCTCGTGTTGATTTTTTTGAATTTTGTAAAATCTTTTTATTGACTTAAAAAACGTAATTTTAAAAACTTTTATAAAACTATGTTATATAATAAATATCCGCATAAATGTCCACACCCTTTTAAATATGATTAATATAATAACTCCGTTCCAAATCCTACCGCATTAAATCAGGGTAGTTCCTTCTATAAAGCGCCGTCGCAAAGTCGCGTGCGCAATCATTTTTCCACTAAATTACCGATATAAATATAGGCAGGAACGGCTCCATTCCGAGACGGGATTTGTGGGTCAAGTTCGAAAGGCAATCGTATAAACAAATCAAATGGTCCTCGCCGACCGATCGGTCCCCTTTTAGCACCGTGCTGAAACCCGTCTTTGTCATCGGAAAAGGCCCATTGTGGTCGGCGGAGAATGTCCATTGTCGTCTTTCGGGAATATTTGTCGTTTACGGAAGAGCGGTCACCATTTTGGGAGAAAAAGTCGCCGGTTTCTTCGGTTCCGTGTCGCGCTTTTTTTGTTACGCATGATACGGATGCTACGCGACAAATATTTGTTTTGTGTATATTTGTTTTGCCGAAAAAAACCAGTGTTTCAGAGCTAAAAACGCGGGATAGAAGATTTTTATATCGCCATGTTTTTTTCTTTCAAGAATTCTGTATCTTTGTATCCATTGTAAAAAACAAATCCTCTTGTTTATTGTTTATCGGATTTTGAAAAGATTTCGTCTGTTTTTTCCACAAGGATTCCGTTTCTGGGAAAAAACTTTTTTTTCTCTAAATCCCTGATTAACCCGAAATTTTAAAATCAGTGTGAGTAACCCTAGTCCTTAACCCGCTGGAGTCAATTATTATCGCAATGTTTTTAAAATGTGAATGTAACATACTGTCTGGTTATGACCACCCAAAAATGGCATTTTTGACACTTCTGTATGTGAAAGATTGCTCAATGGGTACAACGATTTAAATTACAAATAATGAGCTCAAAAAAGCGGCAACTTCTACTTAAATTTGATGCCTTTATTGTTAAAATTGATGCAATATTGGTCGAGATATTGCGTTTCTTGTACAAAAAACCCTCAATTTTTTCGCTAAAAATACGTAGTGACGGCAAAACTGTTGAACAAACTTCATCAATTCACTACCGGCGTTTAATTTTTCAGCGAAAAAAATTAGTGTTTTTGCACAGAAACGGCAATATATCGACAAATACTGCACAAATTCTAACAATCAAGGTATCAAATAAAAGTAAAAAGTGGCCGCATTCTTTAAGTGCACAATTTGTAACTTTAATTCTTATACTTATTGAGCAATCTTTCACATACGCAGAATTGTCAAAAAACGCCATTTTCGGGGAGTCATAACTCCTGAACCACTGAAGATATTTTGTTGAAAAATTATTTGTAGGCTATTGGGGGCAGGGGTAAGGTTTTCACAAAAAATCATTAAAATTTAAGACAAAAGTTTGACTCCGCACGACACCTTTAAGATTAAAAAAGTTGGCTAGCTTAAGTATTAAATTTTTGATTTCTTAAAGTCTTTTTGATGTGTGTGTGTAATCGACATTAATTTTGATCTGTAAACCAACATTTTTAAATTAAAACTGATTTAAAATTTGTTCCTTCTAAAAATAAAATTTTGTAATTGACTTTAGTTAAAAACGGGATAAACCAGAACTGGTGCATTATCCGCATTTAATACCTTACCTTTTTTTTGTATAAAATAGTTCTATTTTTTATTAACGGTCGGAATTAAACCAAATTTAGAATTTAAATTTTTAGTTATCTAAGTTTTTTTTGCAAAATTTTATTAAAATTCGTCGGTTTTCAATTTATATAGATGGTAATTTCTGTTTTAATTTAATTTAATAGTTGTTGTTGGAATTTGATTTGATTTAACTTAAAAGTGTTTTTATAGAAATCGCAGTTAAACACCCCAAGGATCATTTGTTACAAAAACTACGTGGGAAATTATCAGATTTTCACAGGATATCACGAAAATATTGCTTTCAAAAAATAATAAAAAAACTGCTATAATAAAAATCTAAGCTAATGCTATTTAATTGGGACAATGTTCAAAAAATGAAAGCAAAATTATAAAGAAAAACGTAAAATCGACTTAAAGGCCAGTTAAAAGCTGTTCGTATTATCATTTTGTGTAATTTTAGAAAAATATTTTCCCAAATAAGTCGAAATATTCACAAAACACCGTAACTGTTTGTATTTCGGTGTTAAAAAAGATCTATTGCTTCTAATGATGAGACTCTACGTTTATTGGACGGTTCTTACCGAATTAATAGTCGTCAGTTTCTTTCGACCGCTAATCGCCCATTTGCAGTACGTTTGCAGACTGAATGAAGTGCTGGTAGTGCACAGCCTCACCCCCTACAGTATTAAAATGCAGTGCGGGACACCGAGCCCTTGCTTCGCCGACTCTGTACGTATTATTATTTAATAAAAGGAAGTTTAAGCCTCGGGAACTTAGATCCAACACATAATATATTATATATATATATATATATATATATATATATATATATATATATATATATATATATATATATATATACAAATATTTAATTTACTTCTACATTAAGAGGTGTGCACAAAGGCATAATAAAATTTTTTTACGATTTAAATTATCTTAAAGAAAAAAAAGGTACGGGGTATTTGAAGCCACAAGCAAGGAACTTGGAATCATTGAAAATTTTTGGGAACTTGGAGTCACGAGCAATGGAAACTTGGAGCCTTTCAGAAAAAAACTGTTTGGTCTTAAATTTAGGTTTCGCTTAGGCTTACAGTAGGAACACGTTTTAGCGTTTTTTATTTTTGGATCCAAGTTCCCCACTTACGGCTCAAAGTTCCCTATTTTCGGATCCAAGTTCCTTTTATCATTTTTACTGTTTTAAAACTTGACTTGAATTGAACGGAATTTAATCAGTGTTTAAGACTTCGGCAAAATTATGACGCTATAGAATCATTTGTAGCCAATACGCGCTATGGAAAAAAGATTTCCAATGAACGTGATGACCGACCCTGTTTTAGCTCTTGGCACTTTGTATTGCACAGACGAAAACATATAGCCGCAAATAACGAATAGAAACAGCAATTAAGAGTTATCTTGTAATTCAAATGTTTTTAAATTAGCATTTAAGTATTTACGATTCTCCACGTTGAGAAAAATTAAAAATAGTATCATTTCGAAAATAATTTTATAAATAAGAGCCATTTTAAAGAATTCAAGACATGTGTTTTTAGGCAGTTAATAGTTTTTCTTTCTTAGTTTTTTCGCTATTAACCAACAAAGTACAAAACGAAAACTCTAAATACTTGAAATAATTCTGTGTGATATTTTTATATTTATTGTATCACTTAAAACTAGAATGCACATACATTAATATAACATTATTTATTTCAGACATGCAAATACGGTTTAAGCGGTTTAAATTCCTGCGTTGGTTTTAACAGTTTTGTTGCATTTGTTGCTCAAAAAACGATATTTGACAAGTAATCACCTTTTTTTTTAAAACTTTGATTTTTTTTGTTTTTTTAATAGAGGTAGATCAATCGTAAAAACAGCTCAATTTGTTAAAAAATTAATTGGTCAGAAATAACTTAGCCCGGTTTTAGGTTATATAAATCCAAAACCTCCTTTTTACAACTCCAATCAGTATAATAAACAATCTTAGTGTGCCGTGGGGTTCAGCGGTCCGGGCCGCCGAAGGCCAAAACCTACACAAAAAACAGGGAAGGGGTTAGGTTAGGTTTTGCTTAGCTTAGGTTTTGTTTAGCTTTAAGCTTAGCTTAGATTTTTTTTAGGTTTAGGTTTTGCTTGGGCTTAGTTTAGGTTTTTCTTAGGCTTAGGTTTTGCTTAGGCTTAGTCATATTATAGATTTTGCTTAGGCTTAGAGGTTTTGCTTAGGTTAAACTTAGCTTTGCTTTTGCTTAGGCTTTGGTTTAGCTTAGGTTTAGGCTTTAGGATTAAGATTTGCTCAGATTTAAGTTTTTCTAAGGCTTAGCTTAAGCTTCACTTAGATTTCGCTTAGGCTTAAGTTAAGTTTAACTTTACTCGCTGCTTTTTTTTATCGTTTTTGGGGTAGGTTTTGGCCCTTCTCGGCCGGATCAAAGCTTACAGGACCAATATGTTTCTTATTTCTTTATATATTTCTAGCTGCACGATCTGAGTTTTTTTTTATTTATTTTACAATGCTCGCGCGTTAATATCGTTAGAAACCACGGGAGAGAGGTCAGGCCTGCAGGAGCCTGGACCATGGATTTTTAAACGGAATTAAGATATTTTTCGAAAACTATGAATGCGGGAAATTTTTAGATTTGAT
Organism: Microlaimidae sp. YZB2_3; assembly: GCA_030248175.1. Taxonomy (NCBI): domain Eukaryota; kingdom Metazoa; phylum Nematoda; class Chromadorea; order Desmodorida; family Microlaimidae; species Microlaimidae sp. YZB2_3. The sequence continues at coordinate 8,897 of JASAMX010029120.1, forward strand.
TACAGCACTTAATATTGATAAATTATAAACCTTGAGCATTTAGCACCTTTAAATGTTTCAATATTTAAACTTCAGGATAGAACACACCTGCTGTCAACTGAAGCCGCGCCTTGGAACCAAGATTCATTACACCTGTTTCGTTCACACTTTGAAAATCCACAGTCCCTTTACAAATTCCCACGAAACGGACAGCGACCGAAACTCCGTGGTCACCGGAGAGCTTCAGAGGGGACTCCCTGACGATTATTTCCTGCGACTTTTTCGCATCAAAAACCAAATGAAAACGGTGAATATGGTGCGGGAGATAAAACGCGTTGAGTAAGTTTTATTTTATTAACTTAAATAAAATTTATTAGCCTTAGAAAATGTTCTAAAATAAATTAGGGCAAATAAAAAAAGGCAATTTTACTTGAGGCTTGTAAGAAAACAATGTCCACCAGTCAAATGCGGACGTATGTAAACTAGAATTAGAAGATGCCTCATTTGTGCGTGTGCATAATGAAGAAAAAGTGGTGGGCGTTAAGCATAACATTACAAGTAAAATCTTATGACCTTGCAAAGAGATATTTTTAAATAGAGCTAAATCACTTTTTTAAAATTGACATACACACAATGCAGCCAAAAAATTTTTATAGTTGTTTTTTTAGGTATTTTTGTCCAGGTTATATATGCGTTTTTCCACATTGTTTTGTTGATAAATAACTCGTCACTGTTTGGTTTTTTACTTATAATTTGTGGTTGTTCCGTGTTGAGTGGTTAAGATTTAACCGTGTGCCGCAGAGCTATATCATTCTCCTTAGCCCTGGTGCACCGCCTATATTATGATTTGAAAACTTTTAAGTTTATACTATGTTTTATTAAAAATATTTTTAAACAATAGTTTAATTTTTGTTGTGTGATAATAGTAAAAAAATGTAATATAAAGCAAAAGGAAAATAATAGGGAACGTCTTGGATAGTGTTTTAAAAAGTTACTTTTACTTAAAGTAATAAAAGTAACGGATTTTGGATTACTTTTACTTTTACTCGACTTTTAAAATTTCAATTAGTTTTACTTTTACTCTTACTCGACTTTTGAAATTTCAAATACTTTTACTTTTACTCTTACTCGGATTTTCCACTGCAAATACTTAAATTAGATTAAGTAAAATAATTTAAGTAATTTCAATGGGTAGAATCCCTATGGGCTTGTTTTAAAGTAAATGAAAAAAGACAATTTTCAAAGCCGCTAACACGCTAAAACCATTTATTCTGGCCAAAAAAATTATTAGCATGATAATTTATACATAAAATTAGCAAAAAAAATTTAGAACAGAGCTCTGGAGCTTCAAAAACCGGTGTTTTGCTCCGTTTCAAAATTACTTCTATTATACTTTTAGTCTTACTTTTACTTAAAAAATAGGTCTTACTTTTAGGCAATTCACAGCTTCGACTTACCACTGATGATTTAAAACTTAAGACTTTTGCGTTTTGCCTTAGAACTTAAGACTTAAGGCTTTCAGTTCACAGCTACCTAATAAATGACTTTAGACTTAAATATTTTTTATTTGAAATTTTAATTAAAATATCAAATTTCCAATACATTTAATCACAAGTTGGTCAATCTAAATTTATGTAGTTAAGTCATCTTAAGTAATTTGTTAGAAATGACAAAACAACATATTTAGGCAGATAATACAATTATCATGAAAAAAATGAAGATATCGAATTCAATACAAATCTAAGTTGATCCATTCAAACTATGATAATAAAAAAGAAATATTTATTTATTACCTTTTATAATATATTTTTGATTTAACAGCTTGGTTTGAAATACTATTGTTCTGTACTCTTTGCATTTAAGATGGTGCATTGCAAATAAATTTGACAAATAAAACATTTTTTTAAGAGAAGCCTTAAATAATTATGACTTCAAAATTTAAAAATTCAACAATTCACGATATTTTAACTGCGCAGTTTTGTTGAGTTTCTAAGTTTTTTTTGGATTTATAATGAATTTTTGGTTTTATCTCGATTTCTGACTAAATGTTTCATTGATTTCAAAACAATGTTTAATTTGTAGTTTTGTTTGAAAAACATTCATTTTTCATACAAAAATATTTGTTTTTTAATCTTTAAAAGGAAAAGATTTAACTAAAGTCTTAAGTCAAATTATAGCATGATTAAATCCTTAAGTCTAAAGCCATAAGTCTTAAGCGTAAAGTCTTAAGTTTTAAGTCAAGCTGTGAAGCGGACCATAAGTCATAATTCTCTACTCTTAAGTCTAAAGTCCTAAGTCTTAAGCCGTAAGTCTGAGCTGCGAACCGCGCTTTACTCTTACTTTACTTAAATTAAATTTTTCAAATTACTTTTACTTTTACTTAAAATAATCCAAAATCAATATTTTTTACAACATTATTCTTGGGAGACAATATTTTTATTATTTGTTGTTTAATTATTTGTAGAAATAATTTTCACTTTTTTGTTTTTCTTTAACTTTTCTGAAGAAGCTAAAGGCTGTTCAAAAATGATTAATACTGGAAACAAAACTTAAATTTTAAAACATTATATTTAAATAACCAATCAACGGATTAATACGATCCTATAAATTGTAGTCTAGGGTTTTTGGCTGCTAGTTAAAACTATAAAAATTAATCCAAACAACATTACTACGACCCAAATAGTAATAAAATTGGGCCTCAAAAAGCAAAACTTTTTATTAGCGAAGATTTATATTAACTTCGCTTGATATGGATACAAGTTTTATGATATACAAGTTTTCTCTAGCCCCGAAAAGGTCACCTCCTAAAACAATTTTTATTTCCAAAAAATCCTCAAAAATAGCGCACAATTGGTATATCGTTTTTGTTGGTATGGCCATCATTCAAATGGCATCAAGTGTCCGAAGTAAAAACGAGACCTGTTAACAAATTTTCAGTGAAAAACCTCAGCAAATCCGACCCTTTATAACCGTCATTAAAAAATTTCACCGTTTTAATCGTACTTAAATTTTCAGAAAATACTTAAAAATGCTTATTTCAACAACATACCAAGGCCTTTGTTATGTTTTACTAATAATAAACTATTTTGCTTTTTTGAGGCACAAGCCTTTTTCACCGTATCCGTTATAGTATAGGGTCATTGATGAACATTATTTTTATAGTTTTAAATGAAAGCTAATAGTTTAAGCTGCACATTGATATAAGTATTGTAGTAATTTGTTGCATCGTTTTTGAGATATAACGTTTTAAAGCTGAAGTTTTGTCACCAGTTTCAGTCATTTTTGACTTTGGTTAGCAGTTTTTGTAAATTAAAGTGAACTTGCTATTAAAATGCGCTATTTTTAAACAGTAATAATATTAATCTAGAAAATTTTTAAAAATGAAGTCTTTAAACGTTTGTTTAAAAAACAAATAAAAACCGTATATTATTTTGTTTATACCTGTTTAGACTTTTATACCTGTTAGACATGTTTTATACCTGTTGTTACCTAAACCTGCTTCTGCGCCTATTTAGGTGTTTTTCGATAACCTGTTTTCTACACTTTTTAAGGTGTTTTTGTATTTGCTTACTTTACTTATTTATGGTAATTATTTGTTAAATTTTCACGTTAAAAAAATTTTGTACCAAATGTAAAACTTTAATACAATTAAATTTTTTTAATAAATTTTCTGCTTAAAGATAAATTCTATCAGGGTGAAAATTGTTAAGTGGTAAAGTAACCACTCGTTCTTCTAAAAAATATCACGTGGAGAGAAACGCGTGAGGCAACTTAATAATAATTGGTTACATCATCACTGACAACTTTTTTTTATTATTTAATATTTACGCGTTAATTCTTTATTTCTTTCTGACGGCGAGCCTTTACGCTAGTGTTGTAAAAAGTTACTTTTACTTTTACTTAAACTAATAAAAGTAAGGAATTTTGGATTAATTTTACTTTTACTCGAGTTTTAAATTTCACTTACTTTTACTCTTACTTTTACTCGAATTTTGAAATTTTAATTACTTTTACTTTTATTCTTACTCGGATTTTTTCCTGCAAATACTTAAATTAATTTAAGGTTCTAAAGCCAAAGTTCTACAAATAAAATCCTTTAATTAAAATGTAATTACTTGTATTAAAAATGTGTTTATCTTTTTTAAGAGGATTGTAGATGAATTCTAGTTTATATATTAAAAGAGGCTTTTGTACGTATTTTATACCCAATCTGTATTCTATATTGTACTTAACGATTTACTTGGTTTAAATTTTAAAAAAAACTAACGCAGCAATTTTTAACGCACTGTTGGTTTTTTTGCAGTAAGAATTGCGGCTTTCTTTGTACTCAATGCAGTTTTTGTGGTGCGATTATTTTCGCACAACAAAAAAAGACAAATTTTGAATCTGCGACTTTTGTGGCATGTATTTCAAGCTTAAATAAATTTAAAATCGCTTATTTAATGGGCAAAGCTCCGGAGCTCCCTCCGCTACAAATGGCCGGAAATCCAGAGTATGATATTGGAGGGTAGGAACATCATTAACTAAATTCTAAAATACAGAGACACATTTAAAATGCGTTATTAAAAATATTTTCGTAAATATTAAAAGGAAAATGCATATGCAGAAAAAGCGTTTGGCTTTTATTTTGCGATTCCTATTGTTTCTGTCACATCTAAAATAATACGTATAGAATTAACTGGAAACCGGAATGTTTAATCTGAATTTGTAATAATCATTTTCAGAAAATTTAAAATACGCCATAAAGCAAAAATTATACATTTATTTTAGCAAAAGCCGAAACAAAGTTTCGAAAAAAAGCCTTATATTAAATGAAATAGTATAAAGCTACATAAGTCTAAAAACTAAATGTCAAAAAATACTGAAACAAGTCTCTTTAAAACCTGTAAATTAATAACAGATTTTGTGAAATTTTCAAAAAACAAAATCCAATAAAAATAATACGTGTAAAAGCTTTACATTGTATTTTTTAACCATTAATGAAACTTAATTCCCATAAATTTCCCACAAAGTGGATTAAGCTTTTACATGAGTTCAGAGTTAACCAGCTGTAAATACCACGGTATTAATTAAGTCACACATCGTCAAAACGATACAAAAACAGTATAACGCAAGCGTCACAGTCACCATGAAATTTTTTTGTCAAAATAAATTATCGCATTGTGCATTAAGTTTTGTAATTTACCATTATTTTCGTATAAATCAAAGCATACCGCCGTATAAACGGCTAATTAAACCCAAATATCCAGTTCTAAGTCCGAAAAACATTGAAAAATTTAAATTTAATATAAGGCGAATTTTAATTTAACAAATACTTTGACAGCTAATTTGTTTTATGTAATAAATAGAGACATTAAAGAAAAAGTCGCCTTACGCTCACGCGTCACCCAACATTAATTTTATTTTAATTTTTTCAATATTTTTTTTTTGCCATATGGCTGCTAATTAGCGGATAGGATATTTGCTAATTAGCGGAAAATAAGTGTCACACAAGTCCCAATGCGTAACTTTGAAAAAAATTGGTCGTTTTTCACATGAGCAGAGGTTTAACTACGGGCAATAGAGCATATACAAGAGTAAAATTCAGGTGAGACGACAATTTAGCATCTACGTGCAAAATATTCAGCTCCAAATATTTACTACAGAAAAAAAATTTTTGGGGGACCACAAAAAAAGTCAAAAAATTAGGCAAATTAAGCTTATTAGTATGAAATTCAGCTTTGTTTAGTAAAATTTTTTAGCATTTTAGTATCAGAAAAATATGGGTAATATTTCAGTCTTGTAAAATGTTTGGATTTTTAATTGCCTAAAGAGCTATTTAAGGTTTTGTTGATTTTATATGACGCCATGAATAACGGTTAACTGCGCAGTGACTTAACCCATTTAATATAAAGGAAAGAGCGCTTCGCGCTCTTCCCTTATTGGCGTAGAATACTTTATTTATAAGATTAATAAAACAATTAGAATTACTGTTTTGAAATTACGGTAGATTAGATTTGCTATTTTATGACGAAATATACATGTCCCATTTATTTATTCAAGCAATATAATTGAAGAGCCATGCACTAGTAGAAACACGTCAAATCAAAGCAATTTAACCCGAATTTAACTTTTAACTTTTATTAATTTACACGGCTTTTTAATTCGATTTTCTAAAATTACAAAGCAGCCACCTCTGATTTTGGTTCAGTTTTAACATATTACGTTAATATTTGCAAAATTGTATCGAGCTATGGACCATAAGACTTCAATAAACGAACAACACGCAAATATATTGTCGTTTAAGCAATAGTAATAATACATAATAAAAATGTTTATCTAAAGTATATTAATTTCTCATACATCGATTTAATACAAATTCAACATCGCAAAAGACTAAATTTCACCTGGTGTGTTTTTGTGTGTTGGTAAGAAACACTCCGAGGAAGATGGGCTAAATATGTATAGATATTAAAAACACAACAAAAACAAAACAATATGCACAGTGAAACACATTTTTAAAATTTTGGCAGAAGATCGCAGCAATTTTACCTATTTTATGCATCTCCTTAATTTCAAATTTATGTTTAAAAAGACCACATTAATATATATAAACGGAGTTAAAACTGACACTTAAAACTGCGGTATATACATATTCAAACATTTTTCGTTCGATTTCGATCATTTTTTGTGAAAACTTTTGGTGAAAAGACTCTCCAAAAATAATTTTTTATGATTTTGTATTTGAAAAATTGCTCAACGGGTATAAAATTTAAGTTGCAAAAGTTTCACTCAAAGAAAGCGGCAATTTGTTTCATTTGATACCTTGATTGTTTAAAATGGTGCAATATTTCTTAAGATATTGCGTTTTCCGAAAAAAAACCCAGAAATTTTTATGTCAAAAACACGAAGTGTAGGTAAAAATATTGGGAAAAATAATCCCGATTTCTAACGCGCGTCCAAAAAACAGTACATTATGTATGATTTGCACTATTTTCTTATTAAAAATCATCTAATAAAGCATTCTCAACAACTTTTTTAAGCAAATAATTTTTCACAAAGATATAAAAACAAAAAAATGAGTTTGCTTTAAACACAGAAGGCTTAAATATTTTCTGTTATTTTGATTATAATTTTTAAAATAGCTATGGTTAAATTATATCTATAGCTGACCGCGCAAAATTTGAATGCACACATGAGCGGACCAATTTAAATTGTGCGGTTATGACGTTTTTCTTAAAACAAATAAAAACGCAGAATTTTTTTCAATTCCACTTTTTTACAAATAAATGCAAAAAAATAACTTTTGCGCTTAAAAATTTGCATTTGGGTTTCAAATTAAGTAATTTGATAAATAATTAATAAAATATGGATTTTGGTCTTTAATATTAAGCCGCTTTCGTTAAAAATTTTGAATGGTTTTATTGTTAAATAGTCGATTGAGTAATAAAATTATAGACGTCAGCTAGTTTTTATTTGCCTATAACAAATTTTATCATTTTTATATGCTTTAAGAAATTATTTCAGGCTATTTAAATGATATTTGATTGTGTATTAATTTGAATTATAACTTGAGTTTTTAATAAAAATCTGTGAAGAGTCAAGTGAAAAATTAATGATTTTGAAATAAAAAAGAACAACACTTTTAAAAAATTTGAAAAAAATTTAATTATTTTTATATTTATTTGATGAAAAATAAAAAAATAGTGCTCAAAATGGATAAAATGCACGTAAAGTCAAATCACTACTAACTCAACCCCGAGAGCTCCTCAGAAATTGAGGTCAAAGGCATCAAGTAATTTATTTGTATTCTTATATTTTTTCTTGATAAATACTTTTTTATTAATATTTTTTATATGTCTTTGATCTTAATACACAAAGGACTTTAACACAAAAATAAAAGCATAATAAAAGCAAATAAAATATTTTGAAAACAATCAAAAATTACATTCATTAAAATTATTGTTTTAATTCCTGTACCAACATTCAGCTTTTTTTTTCGCCAATTTCTTTTTTTCATTTCTCTTTTTCCTTTCGTTCATTTTTTGCTTTTGGGGGTTACACTTTAGTTATTTTAGGTATTATAGTTGGTGCTGGGTTTTTGACATTTGCAAGGAATGGCATCGCGCAGGCTTTTAGAGGTGGCCAGGAGTATAAACGGGTAGAGGGTCCCGGCAACGATGAAGAGCGATCCAATACTGGCGATGCTTTCCGCGATCAATAGAGCGACGGTTGCCAAAAATATTTTCCTTGTCGCTTGGTACTCCCGTTTGACAAGTCCGTTATCTAACTGGCTAACGGTTGCTGGCAGTTTTTGGCTAGCTTGTTTTGAAAACAATTTGTTTGAGTTCTCGGTTCTGTGGAACGCCATTTTTTGCTGTGCTTCAGTAGGATCAAGGCCGTGGCTAGATACAGCGCGAATGCAGGAACGAACAAAATCATTTTAAGCGTGATTTCCGGAATTTTTGTGGTTCCAATGGGGCAACGGAACAAAGGGCTGCGAAGTATCAGCCTCCCGTTTACTTGGACCGAACCCTGGAAATAAAAGCCAAAGTCAGCGAAAAGAAACGACGCGAGAGCGACAGTTAATACCAGCGTCAGTGTTACGATCCGTTTCGGTCTCACTACTTTCCTACTTTTTTCAGCCCATTTAAGTGCTATCAGGCGTGTGAGCCCTATTACCAGATGCGCTGACACGGGCACTGTTTTTAGGAAAAGAAAATGGAAAAGGTGCAAGATGGCACTGGTCCACAGACTGATCGGATACTCACCAGTAGCGTAGTAAACTATGTAGATTATAGAGTACAATAAAATTATAAGGATCCGTATACTTTCGTAAATAGAAAGAATGATCACTGGGACATAAACAGATTTCTTGTGAAGATTGTTTTTTATCATGAAAAAAAGAATCAATCCAATAACTAGCAGTATGAGCGTGCAATAAAGCGTAATGCAACTGCACAATGTTATAACGATTGTAGGGGTAATATTTCTGCGAATATCCAAACTGTTAACTGCAATCAACACAACTGCGTCGCTTTCACAATCTTCGGTTGAATTTAAAATTTCTTCGGTAGAATTTAAAGTATCCAACATTTTGTAGAAAAAAAGTTAATATGAATTGAAACACAAAATTTTGTTTTTATTTAGGAAAAACAGGCTCATAGGTTTGTGAGCGTTGATAATAAAAGTATCAATTTGTATAGTTATAACGACTAAAATTAAACAATGTTGTGATTAAATAAATCTAAAGTATATAAATAATCAAATCTAGGATAAACATCACGCAAAGATTTTCGTAGAGGTTTTTATAGAAGTGATTAAATTGTTTTGCTCAATCGGCTTAAAAGTTTTTTTGTTTTCGTGACAAAATATAGAAAATAGAACAATAAAGAAGAATATAAATATCTAATGTAGAGAGTATAGACATATTGAAAAATTGACATGCAATAATAGATTTATTTTGATTAACTGTACAAAAAAAAAAAAAAAAAAAAAAAAAACACAAATAAAAAAAAAAAAAAAAAAAAAAAAAAAAAAAAATAAAATATAAAAAAAAAAAAAAAAAAAAAAAAGAAAAAAAAAAAAAAAAAAAAAAAAAAAATAAAAAAAAATCTAAAAAATATTAAAAAACAAAAAAAAAAAAAAAAAAAAAAAAAAAAAAACCCCCACAAAAACCAGAAAAAAATATAACAAATAAACCAAAGAAAAAAAAGAAAAAAAACAACAAAAAAAAAAACAAACAAAAAAAAAAAAAAAAAAAAAAAACAACCAAAAAACCACACAAAAAAAAAAAAAAAAAAAAAAAAAAAAAAACAAAAAAAAAAAAAAAAACACAAAAAAAAAAACCCCAAAAAAAAAAAACAACCCAAAAAAAAAAAAAAAAAAAAAAAAAAAAAAAAAAAAAAACAAAAAAAAAAAAAAAAAAAAAAAAAAAAAAAAAAAAAAAAAAAAAAGTATAATTTTGTGGTTAAACCAAAAAATAGAAACTCACGCCACCCATAATAAATTGTAGAAAAAAACTTTGCAATGCATCTTCTTCTTTTTTTTCTTTTTATTCCTGTCATCTATTACCTTACAGCTGATTAAGTCAAGAGTATAAACCAGAAACTAAGCCAACTGTATAAACATGAGTAGAGTAGTAGCACCACGGAGCGATTTAGCCTCGCGGCGTCGCTCCTACCATTATTGTGGATAACGTGGATAATTTTTGAAATTCAAAACCTCCTTCTTCTTTTTATTATTATTATTATTTTAAACTCATATCTTAAAAGTTGTATTCCTGCATAACTACTATTTTAGGAAAATCAAATTTGGATTCATAGGGTAAACAAAACACTTACGCAACCTTCTTATTAATTATGTTTTCAGTTTAAGTATTGTTTTATTGATTAGAAGGTTTATCGATTTTTAAATTAAAAGTTGTGCTGTGTTATTTTTATATTTTTGGAGTATTATACCGTTAAATTTGTATTTATCACGTCTTAAAAGCCTTTTTAGTATATACCGGGTTACTCCAAATTTTAGGAAAGAGGAGAGGGTGCCCCTAAATTCTAGAGGGTGTCAGCAGTTTTAGTTTTTTGGAGAAGGGTACAACCCTTTCTTTTCAAACCACTGTCCAATACCTACCTATGTTCATAACTCTATTAGTACTTAACCGATATGCCTAATTAATACATTTTTTGAAAAGTCTTATGGCTGAGCATTTTTTTCGCAGTTGAATTTTTGCTAGTGCAACCAAAAAAGTAGTTTATTAAAGTAAACGTCATGATAATTTTAGATACTAATAATTTGGCAAAATATTTCAGTTAGAATGTTGGTGAGCGATTCTTTGTTGTTTTAAAGCTTATTAGAGGTATAATTTTTGATGATAGAAGGGAAATATAATTAATGAAATTTGGTTTTTGTAAATAAATTATTGTAGTAAATATTGAATCCCACATCATTTAAATGTAAATTATGGATTAAAATGGTTTAACAAGCGGAAAAATGTATTTTTTAGCAAGGGTTACAACATTAGTATTTGTCAACCAGTGTGTGATTTGCCGCTCAAAACTGTTCTCCGAATCAAACCAACTGAGGAACCTCCGCAAGTAGATCCGAGAAATCCAGATTCCCCGGTTCAAAACGCCGCTCCCGCTGTCCCAGCCATACAGCGAGCGGTAAGTTTTTTTGAAAGAAAAATTACAATTAATACCAAAACAAAATTAGAAAGCGTAAATCCTGTTTAAGCTTTTAATTTTAAATTTAACAACTATTTCCCAGGTAGATATCACCAAAAACAGATGGAACATAAGTTTGGATAAAATAATTGTACTAGGTAAATTTAAAAAAAGATGTTAGATATAGTTAAAACCGAAATAGCTATAGGAAAATCCGTAAGAACATTAGTTAAATCACATCTTAATGAAAAACCACATTTAATTTATTTTCAATTAAAAAGTAACAAAAGTTTCAATGTATGGTTTTTTATTAAATTTTAACTTTACATAAAATATTAATTTTGATAAATTTAAAATTAACTAAGTCTGCAAAAAGTACCTTTATGGCCATAAAACTTCAATACATTGCACTATTAGAGCAGTGGTTCTTGATAATATCAATAAACTATCGTTTATTTATAGCTATGTACGCCCTTTTATACAAAAATTCCATTTTGGTCAGCAGTTTATCCATTTTTGTAGACCATTTATAGTCCCTCCCAACAATTTATATGTATTACGGGTGTGCATTGCCGGGAAATTTTACTTTAGCCGCGCCTTAGCTTTAGTACTAAAGGTTCAAAATTCGTTCAGCCTTAGCTTTAGTACTAAGCTCAAAAAAGGCTTAGTACTAAAGCACTTAAGCCTTAGCTTTTGCCAAACTGACAAATATGGACATGTTGGTAAATAAAAAAAATATCCCTTTCTTAAGGTAATTCTTAACATTGCATTGTTAAATTTACAGTAACAAACTCAAAATTAAAGACTTATTTGACGTTTATTGCATCGTATTTCAGTTTTTTAAAAAAAAATACTATTTTTAGGGTTAATTTTAAAGTTTTAAAGCCCTTGTACTATATATATATTGCAGTTTTAACCTTAAATATGGTTAACTATCAAGAATATCTTTTCTATCTAAAGCAAAAAAACATTTAATCAACATTTTTCATTAAAAAAACCACGCTAACTTTACAAAATGCCCATATAAAATGGTAAAAATGAGATTCTTTTAGTATTAAGCACTTAAAAACTGAAAAAAGTACTTCAAAAAACTAAAAAAGTCAGTCCTTTGTAATGCTTAAACAAAAAAAAAACAAACAAAAAAAGCAAACCCCATACTCACAACACTTTTAAACCAAAAGTCGTTTTAATTATTTTTAATCATAGCATAATTGTTCAAATAACTCCCTTTATGTTATATTTAAAGTAAAAATAGCATACTAAACTCAAAGTACGTACAGTATTGGCACCCAAGGAGGGGGTGGTTTGGGTGGTTGGTTTTACCCGGGGTAAATTGCATCTTTAATTCTGGGAGCGAGGTCCCAGGGAATCCTTCTGTACTCGCTGGATTTCTAAGGGGTAGACCCAAAATGAAAAAATTTTGAAATATAGAAGAAGGTCAGGGTGGGTCTGGTTTTCAAAACAAAATACTTTTGAGGTGTAAGATTAAAAATTCTGAAGGTGAGGCAGGCTAAAAAATTTTAAAATTTTTTGAGGAGAACTCAATTTTTGTCTTGAAGTGGGGTACAAAATTTTGAAGTTAAGGAGGGAGGGGTGGACTTGAGCCTACCTCCCTTTTCACTGATATAAATCTTATTAAATAATCATGTTTTTGGTTTGGTAAGAAAACTTAAGATTTTTGGAGATTTTTTTGGCAAAAGCTAACGTTTTGCCGGGCCCATACCTTTTGCCGAGCTTTTGCCAGCTAATTTCAGTTTAGCCGCGCCTTAGTTTTAGTACTAAGCCCAAAAACCACTTTAGTACTAAAGCACTTTAGCCTTAGCTTTAGTACTAATGACACCCGTAATATGTATAATATATATTGTAAAAAAGTTATAGATGTAAAAATTTTAGCGTTTTATTATTTTTTTTATAAAACATGCCTGGCCGCAGAAGTTTAATCTATCTTCTTGTTTTGTTTTTGCATTTGTATATAAAAAATCTTAAATGCAGCACAGTAAGTCTTCAGAAAATTTTAAGAAATATAATCTTGGAACAAATTGGTGTTATTATTACATTGTTTAATGATTTAGGTTTCGCGTGAATGAACTTTTCTTTCGGTGAAAAAAAATTAATATTTTTTGGCGCACTTATAATTTAGTAAATACATTAGTTAGCTAAATATTATAGAGTCCCATCCGTGTATTCTTAAAATTTAAAAAAAAATCGTATTCTCGCCATGCAATCATACATATCGGCTTATATGAAAATAATATTTCTGTTCAGCTAAAAGGCCTACATATTTTTTGGTATGTAAGAAAAATTGTATACTGACTTAGTAATTGATAAAATGTAAAGGGCAAGCATTTTTAACACTTAGTACAAGTAAGTCTAGTTTAGTAGTAGTCTAGTTTAGTCTAGTCAAGTCTAGTATCATAGTTTTTTAACAACGCAATTACCTTAAGAATGACATAAAATTTAGAGATGTTTTTAAGAATTAGAAGCTTCAGTGCACCCCGTGACTTCTGGAGTTCCAGTGTTCTGAATTGACTTCTTATGCTAAATTTCTGATTAATAAAAAATTAAAGATATATTTTATTTCGAAAAACTTTTGGAGACTAAAATATTTTTAAAATTTATCAAAACCGTTAAAAACTTTTCATTAAATTGCTAAATATAATAACTAAAGACATATTATTTTAATATTAAAAAAAGTTTAAAATTGCTTATGTAAAAGATATAGGTTCAGAGCATAATATGAGTAGTAGAAACATTACTAATGACTATTATGACGTGAAAATTTAGAGACAACACGAATTTAACAAAACTTTAGGCACCGCAAAATGCGCAAGCTGGAACGGCCTCTGGAACTGGGATTGGATCCAACACAAAAGGCTCCAATTGCTTTAATGGAAACACAGTTATAACAACATCGAAAGGGTTACGACCAATGAAAAGCCTTCAAGTGGGCGACCAAGTTAGTCGAACATTAATTTTAAGCTTCTGACAGTGAATGTTTAAGATTATTTATCTGTCTAGTGTCTGGTAAGCAGCCTACTTTTAGCTGTTTTGCTTGACAAAACATTTTTGGTTTGTGATTAATTTACGTGGCACCTACAAAAATGAATACTTCTTTTTCTGGTTAAAAAAAACATAATTTTATAGTGTTCTTATATTTAAACGCCATTTTCTCGGTAAATTTTAGATAATTAACAACAAGCAAATTATTAGGTAAATGATTAAAATTAAAATATTTTTGGAAAACTGAGAACACGGGAAAAATAACTATTTACAAACCCAATTTGAGGATTGCACCTTTAATCAAAATGTTACTCTATATTTTTTCTGCTCAAAGTTATGTTGACAGCTGTAAACTCCAAGTATTGCACTTCTAAGCAGCTCTAAATCATTTAGAAATTGTAGAAGTTTTAAAACGTTTAAGCAATTTTTGGTGTTCTTATTTTTTGTGTTCTTGTTTTTGTTTTGTAACAAATAGGGTATCTGACTTAATTTCGGCCAGACCTTATATACGGCCATCAATTTAGGGTGTTAGAAAATTGGCTTATTTTTAAACCACAGAAGAACTAGCACAAAAGTAACCGGATTAATGTTGAATAAAGCGTTTTTGCAAAAGTTTTTTATTTGTGTTATTTCTCATTATCAACATTTTCATACAAAAAGTGAATTTTTTGTGATTTTCTTAATTTTTGCTTTGTGTTTAAACTGCATCAAATTTAGAACGAAGCACTATATAAGATTTAGGGTCGATGGAGCCTTGGGAACTTGGAGCTGGAACTTGGAGCCAAAAATAAGGAACTTGGAGCCGTAAGTGGGGAACTTGGAGCCGTAAGTAGGGAACTTGGAGCCGAAAATAAAAATCGCTAAAACGTTTACCTAAGCCTAAGCAAAACCCAAATCCAACCCCAAACCAATTTTTTCTTAAAGGCTCCAAGTTCCTATTGCTCGTGGCTCCAAGTTCCCAAAAATTTCTCATGGCTCCAAGTTCCCTGCTTGTGGCTCTAAAGACCCCGTACCCTATATAACCTTAAAATAACTTCTATTTAAGGCTCAAAACACTTAATTTTCATGTTTTGATATTTTCTTCAAAATCACTTTGCAATGCGTTTAACTAACGTTGCATTTTAAGATTCCATTAATTTCGGCCACCTTAAAATGTATGTAAAAAACCCTGCCGTTTTTTCTGTTTTCAAATATCATCGTACTACCGTATTTTTTGCTCGTTTGACTTTTATTTGACGTTTTTTTAAGTCAAACAAACATTCAACAAAAAATACAGGTTATTAAAACTTTTTTTTTAAGGTTTTGACATAATTATTTAAAGTCTTTCTAATAACTATTAAAGTTTGCAAACGGGAAAAAATTAAGTTATATGTACCAAGAACAACACCTAAGGATAAATTTTTAACCTTTAAAAATTTTTATTGTTCGTTTCGGCAATATGTAGTTATAGCCAGTTTTTTCTAGGTGGAGCAAGTTAATGGTTCCTGCCTTGATTTCGGTCACTATAAAAATACTTTAAACCTCGACTGATCTTTAAGTGTAACAGAATATTTTAAAATTTTACACTGGAATAACAAAAATAGTTGTCGTTTAATTTTTAGATTGAATCTTGGCTTGATTGGAAAAACCACAAAAAACTTATTAAAAAAAAATAAAAAAAGTGGCCGCAATTAAGTCAGCTACCCTAGTGAAAAGTTTTACCAACGTTGAGTTAAGTATAAATATTTTTTTAAAGCTCTATTTTAAAAACCTCATAGCATATTCTTATCAAAAGTTTTTTTTATGAAATCATTAGGTTTTGTTTCAGGTGTTGGTCGCTTCCGACTTCAACCAGCAACATTTTGAGACGATTGATTTGTTTTATCACAAAGAACCTGAAACCGTTGCGGAATTTCTCACCATCACCACTCACTTCGGCCGCAACATTACTTTAACCCCGGATCACCTCATTCCCATAGCATTTAACTGTATTTCCGACGAACCGGACATCGAAAATATTATCAGATCATCTGTTTTCGCTTCGAGAGCCAAAGTGGGCGACTGTCTATACACGGCAACAAAAACTGGCATGGGTTTGGAGCGCATCGTTAAAATCTCAAGCTTGCACCGAAAAGGCATCTACGCACCGATCACCAGGAGTGGCACGTTACTAGCGGACGGCCTATATGTGAGTTGTTACAGTAAGTTCGAAAATCACGCCATTCAGCAGGCATTTATGCCAGTTTTGAAATGGATATGGAAACTGTACGATATGGCTTGGACATTAAGTTATTTCAGTGAACGGGAAACAAATGCAAGTCAATTGATAATCCGAAGCTCAAACACAGACGTTCAATTACCTTTTGCTTTGGTATTTTTAAGAGAGTTAGGCTATCAGTTTTTGCCGGTGCTTTTTGCCTAATGTGTTATATGTTTTTTTCCGGATTTTTCCTATTTTTTTATTAAAACACAGTAATAACATATCACTTTGACGACTGAGTATAAAGTTCAATAAATGCAGTAGCATTCGCTGCAAAATGATGATCAGTGTAAGTTCTGAATTTTTTTGGAAAACAGTATGGAATAATGCCAACTCTCAAAAATGTAATAAGTATGATTTATTGCGTAAAATACCAACCATGCACTAATTTGTAAATTTTATTTACAATTTAATTAAATTAAAAATTTAATTAAAAATTCGTGCGAGGAGCCAGGCACCAGCAACTTTTGCCTAGTCTATTTCTTCAACTCCGCTCGAAACCTCAATATATTTTATAAAAAAGTTCTAAAATTATATAATTATAAAACTCTTAAATATAACAGTATTTTGTTATATTATTCGCTCGCTATAATTTCTACAGAAAAAGCCTGTGTAAATTGACTTTTGATTTGGAAAATTCACTGAAAAAAGTTTTTTTTCCATCAAAACACAGTATAAAAAGATAAATTTAGTAGGAGATAGTACAAAGATAAATTTAGTACAATGTAGTATCATTTTCATTGCGAAAATACTCCTGACTAGGAGCTTTTTTGTATAAATTCTGGAGTGCGTCTGAAATTTTAATAATATATTAAAAGTATTTTGGTTTTACGGGTTTCTAGGTTCTATACCCTCAGGCACACCCGTATATTGCTTTACTTGCCAGAAGTTTTAGATTGTCTGATAACATTTGTATATTGCGTCGATATTTTAAAGGTGCGGTCCGTTAAATCTTGTCTGATAAAGCAGGTAAAATTGTATATCGCCAGGTGTTTATTTCAATAAAGACAATTGTATAAAAAATTGGGCAAAGAATGCGGAATTTAGCGAAAGAAAACTGCGCGCTAAAACTTGGCAAATAATTCTAAAAATAGGAAAAATTGAAATAATTTCAAAATTTTTAACAACAAAATCGAAACTTTGGATTTCTACCAAACTGTGAAGATTTCATGAAGGTTTCTTGACTCACCCAATCCTAACTGAATGTTTTTTTAATTTGCTAATGCGTTGCACTTTAAAAAAATTTAAAGTGGCTAAAATTCCCTTATACAACGAAAACCGATGATTTAGCGTCCCACACCTTTAAAATCCTGGTTTTCTAATAGAGTTTTTTTGCACAATTAATATGTTAGTGAGAATACAATTTTTATAATAAAATTAATCCAAAAACGCGTTTTTTCGCACAACAAAACATTATTGGGTTACTGAAATAGTTCTATAGAGTTCTACCAGCGGCGTTTTTAATTGCTTTAAGTCTCTTGTCATACGGTAAGAAATATAATAAACTGTATTTTTTAAAATACAGTTTAAAATACAGTTCATTTTTTAAAATTACACTCAAAATAAATTATCCCCAACGCACAAAAATTATCTGAAACATTTTAAGATATTGACTGTATTAAAACGTGAATTGCACAATTATCATTTTGGCCTGAGTAAACAAACACTCCTTCCCAAATTAGATCTCAAAGAAAAACATCATTAGGTTTTATGTTTGTTTTTAAAAAATAATCTTATTAGATTATTTTTTAAAAACAAACATAAAACCTAATGATGTTTTTCTTTGAGATCTAATTAAAACCTAATGATGTTTTTCTTTGAGATCTAATTTGGGAAGAAGTGTTTGTTTACTAAGGCCAAAATGATAATTGTGCAATTCACGTTTTAATACAGTCAGTCAATATCTTAAAATGTTTCAGATAATTTTTGTGCGTTGGGGATAATTTATTTTGAGTGTAATTTTAAAAAATGAACGAATATTCATAAAAACATTTTTGCCCGTATATTTTTTACATATCTTTTTATTAGAGCCTTTTAAATTAATTATAAGCGAAAACACGTACATGGAATAACAAACAAGGAGAGGATTAAAAATAAAAATGTTGATATGTTGAAACAAAAATACCATACGTATCTCGGGGCAAAATTAATAAATAAAATAAACCAGGCCCGTAGATTTAAAACCCACGTAGTTTGCTTAATTTTAAGCCTAAAATAAGGTATACAGTGTTTAAAGTGTATGGCTAAAATAAAAAATTTTTGCTTATTGAAATTAAAAAAACAAAAATTACTGCCGAAACAATAATTAAAGTTCTATATTCATTCGTTATTTTTATGCCCATGTAATACTATGGATTTTATTGCGTTATTTTTGGTATAAAACGCGGGATTTAAAGATTGCAAAAGTTAAATTGTGGTTTCAATAGACTGAAAAAGTTTTTTAAAAAAATATTAATCCAAAATTTGTTTTCAAGTTCAAAAAGTATGGAAACAACAAATTTTTATACGCGTAACAAATCTGGAGGTCAACTTCCTTTATAATGTTTTATTATTTGAATTTATATTGTGAACGCAACAAGAATCGACCGAACCATCTGCGCAGTGAAACCGCCAGCCAAACTAAAATTCTTTTTGTATAAATTTGAATGCTTTTTTGACTTTCATTCTCGGCTATTTTGGATTGTCGAACAGTTGAAATATAATAAAAAAGCAATCATAATACATGAAACAGGCATAATACCACATTAAAGCAAATTTATTTACTTGTCAGTTGAATAACCGATAAGATTTATAATAAAAGATTTATTATAAAAGTTTTTTTATTATAAAAGTTTTTGTTTTCTAACTGTTTCTGATTATTAAGAAAAGAAATATTGCAAAGTTCGATGCAGTGATTGAAATGAAAAATACATATTATATCAGTTATTGATTTGACTAATCCAAAAATAAAATAGACAATATAAAACATCTTTTTACCCGAAATTATACACGTAAACCTCATGTTTGGTTTTGCTTTTGGGATTCAAATTTTTTGCAATAGGAGTTATGCAGGCCCATTTAAGTCAAAATATGATCTATATTTTTTGGCATTTGGGATTTAAGTTGTAAAGAAAAAACTTTGTAAAGCAAAAAATAAATTGAAAACTTTATTTTAACATTGTTAAAAATTTAGAGAATTAAAAAAATATTTTAAAAAATACAAAAAATTAATAGTCACATTGATACCAAAATATTGACAACAATTTTTTAGGTTAAAGTTAATTTAAATTTCTTTGATTAATTTTAGTTTTTCTAAGTAAGCAAAACTTAAAACGTTGCTAAATTGTATGATAACATATCTTTAATCATTATGTGTTTTTTAAAAAATCCAACTGTTTTGCAGCTATAGAATTCGAAACATTTTTAGCACAGAAAATTGGTAGGCATTAGAAAAATTTTCAAGCTAAATTTCCCTGGCTTTTAGTTTTTTTTTAACGAAACAACATAAAAACTTTGAAAAAAAAATAGTTCAAAATACTGTTACTACAGTTTTTGCACACAATTCATAAAAATAATAAATTATTGTAAATATAAATTCGACTTGACACTGTTAAAAATCTGTTAGAATACATGTAGATAAACTTTTTTTTTTAGAAGAAGAAGAAGAAGAAGAAGAAGAAGAAGAAGAAGAAGAAGAAGAAGAAGAAGAAATTTTTATTTGTTGCAAAAGGGACAGATTGGTAATATACTTATATTGCAACAAAAAAAATGTTAAAAAAAATTCACATATATGAATTATAAATCAAACATAAGTACAATCGAAAGGATATAACATGCAATAATTCGGACTATAAACAGTACTGTTAAAATAAGAAATCGCTATAGTTTAAATTACTATAAAAACATTTGTTTACATTATAGATAAATAAAAAGCCTTATAAGTAAATACTATTATAAAACCAGACTTGAAAGTTTCTTTTGAAAGCTAAAAAGTGATGGGGAAGAAACTAAGACAGAAGGTAGCTTATTCCATAAATTAACTTTGCGATTCGAGAAATTTTTTTTTGAAATATCTAACCTATTGACATATTTTTAGCTATGGCCTTTTAGTTTAAGCCCGTTTGTGCGAGTTCTTGTAATAGTTTTAAAAAAATAAATTTTTGTGTGGGTATGTCTAATTGTCCATTTAACATTTTTTAACAAAGCAGCAGGTACGACGGACTGAAAGTTTGTCCAGATTTAATTCTTTAATTCAAGTTTCATAGTCGACTTTAGGGAAAGAACATCTCTGATATAAACGCCTAGTAAAAATACGTTGAACTTTTTCAACTTGATCAATGTTCATAATGTAGTAAGGGTTCTCAACGCAGGTTTCAAACTCCACAAGAGGACGCACAAAACTTTTGTAGGCTTTTAATAAAATACTCATGTCTTTGGTACGAAAGGAATAAATAAAATAGCCACTCTGTTTTGGGTTTTTGCTGCTATTGATGTTCAATGAGAAGAAAATGTTAGATCAGAAGATATTAAAATGCCCAAATCTCAAACACAATTTTTAGTAACTATAGTATTATTGTACAAATGATAATTATAATTTGGATTTTTTACTCCAAGATGAAGAACACAAAACTTATTTATAGCAATGGTTAGCTGCCATGTTTTTGTCCAATCACACAAAATATTAAGATTTTGTTAAAAGTGATAATGAGAATTTATATCATCAAAAACATGAAAGAATTTAGCATCATCGGCAAAAAGTTTGATAAAAGTTTTAGAGTCGAAGCAATCAGGCAGATCATTGATATAAAGCAAAAAAAGGAGTGGTCCAAAAACGCTACCTTGGGGCACTCCGCTACAAACGGATACATAATCTGAGCTTACAAAATTTTGACCAAGGTCATTAAAATTATCATTTAGAATTACTTTCTGACGTCTGTTACTTAAAAAACTGGAAATCCAACTCAGAAGCCTATAGTCTATTCCATAAGCTTTTAATTTTGTCAACAATTTGGGGTGGCTGACAGAATCAAAGGCCTTAGAAAAGTCTATGTACATTACATCTACTGACTTTTTGTTTTCAATAGAATTTAACCAATCAGAAACACTAGAAAGTTATTGCAAACCGACTGATTTTTTTTTTAGGAATCCAAACTGATCTGGGTGTATAAGTTTTTTTTTGTCAAGATAGATAAGTAATTCGTCGGCTATGATGCTTTCCATGACCTTACATGAGATACAAGTAAAAGATATTGGGTGGTAATTTTGACGATTACTGCTTATTCCCTTTTTAAAATTTGGAAGAACAAAAGCATCTTTCCACTGTTAAGGAACAATACCAGCTAACATTGAAAGCTCAAATATACGTGCGAAGGGAACAGCAATGGTGCTAGCAATATTGTGCAAATAGATAGGTGGTAAGCCATCGGGAGTGTTAGACGACTTTTTTGGAAGCTTTTTAAGTTTTTTTAGACAAAAATAGCAGGATAAGAAATAGAAAATATGCCGTCATGCTCATCTACTTGTCGTGAAAACTCAGAAAAAATCCCATTATCTTTGGTAAGATAATTACTAGCAAGTACTAGTAATTACTAGTAAGTACTAGCAAAATAATTGTTAAAAATATTGCATTTATCATTATTTTTTTTTTACTAAGAACCCATCATTTTGATAGGTCCAATATCCAATTTTAACTAAACCTTTTCTGAGCAAAGCGAAAAAATTTAGAACTATCACCGTTATTGATAGCTTTATGTTCTAAATCACCGTAATAACGTTTTAAGGCATCATTATAACTTTTATCCCATTTAAGTCATTCTTGTTTTAGCTCAGGATTATATTTTGACCTTTGGGCAATTTTCGTTTTTTTCTTTTCAAGGAGTTTATAAACCAAGAATAATTTATTTGGTTAGCTTTCATTTTTTTAACGGTAAAAATTTTTCAATTAGTTTGCTATTTATGGGATACAAATTTGTTGTACAAATCATTTATATTATTTGAGGAATTAATCATATTTGCCCAATTAACCTTATGGAGCTCATCACATATGCGGACATAGTCAGCTGATTTGTAATCACGGTATGAGGATACATTATACTTTTTACTGTTGACGGAAAATGTGAGTAAAAAATCAATAGTTACGTGGTTACAAGACGCAGTAAAGGGCTCTTTTTTAGAAATATCTGTTATTAAGTTTTTTTATTACAAAGGAGTGAATCAATTATGTTTCCTTTAATATGGGTTGCAAAATCAGTAAACTGCGAAAGACCATTTTGGATAACGGATTCTAAAAAACATTATGAGAAACTTCGTTATTTTTTGTTTTGGGAATGTCCCATTGGATGGCCGGGAGATTGTAATCTCCTAAGAAAACACTTACTTACTTCCTTCACTTACTTACTTACATTACTTCCACATAAAAAATAGTTTAAATCGGCCAAAAGCATGATATACTTAATTTTAGAGGTAAGACAAGCAAATTTGGGGAGGGCGGTACTGACAAATAATGAGGACTTTTTCGTGAGTTTGATTTATTAGTTCGAGAGCTAAACTTTCAACTGGATAATATTTTTCTGGCAAAATTACTTCTGAAGCTTTAATATTTTTATTTATCAAGATACATACTCCGCCACCTAATTTGTCTTGTCGATCCTTTATAAAAACAGTGTAGGAGCTATTTGAATATAATACAGCATCTTGGGCAGTAGAGTCAAGCCACGTTTCGTAGATGCAAATAATATCGTACTTTTTCTCAGATAATAGCGCTGATGAAGTATCAAATTTGTTTTTTTAAACTGCGAGAATTAAAAATTTGCACGTTAAGAAACCTTTGCATCTGTCCAATGCGAAACTTTGACTGCGTGTGGTGACATTTTGCTGTGGGTAAGGTGGTGCGGATTTTTGAGAGACAGGGACTACCTCCCAAGAATCCGACGATAGACCAATATGCTTGACAAAGTGAGACTATCCCCGCTCTTTTGTTAAAATATCGCGTTTATTGTACAAATTTTGAATAACTTTACGTTCTCTTAGCGTAAAACTGGGCCTGATAAATACATTATGAAAATCCTGACTCATTTTTAAGTGGCTTGCTTTATCTAAAACTAAAGAACGTTCGGCTGAGCGCTCGAACCTAACCTTCATGAGACGAGGGCGGCTTGGCATTTTTTGCCAAGCCGAAAAATTTATTTAATCTCAGGAGGCTCTGAGTCTTGGAAGCAGGCAGATAACATGGAGTGAGCAAACTGAGTGTCAGGAATTCCTGAGGATTCAAGTGATTCCTTGCACTGCAAAAAACTTTTTGTTCTTTTCACGCTCAAGCTCCTCCTGGACGATTGGTGGAATTATGTCAGTAAGATCTTCGGCTGAGGAGGCTGAGAAACCAGAAGTTTGACGCCATCGTTGTCTTCGTCTCTTGACAGAAACAAAACCCACGTCATCGTTGGCAACAGAATCGATGTCGCTGTCCTTGCTAGAATTCGGATCGGTTCCATAGTTGCAAAATTGCAGATCCTGAATATCAGTTTTTTATCTGGGAGATCTCGCGCTTGAGGTTTTCTAAACTGTCCACGCAGAAGCGATATGGCAAAGAATACGGAAGGTTTGTAAAAATGTCTTCCGGAACGCCTGTGCAGGCAATATGAAAGGAATTTTGACAAAACGCGCAAAGAAAAGTTTTGCTTGACCCCTTCTTGCTGATTTTGTCCGACAGAATCCACAGCTTGCTTTAAGAGAACAAAAAAGTTTGGTGACGATAATATTAAAGAAGGAGGGTGAAATCGAGTAGCGGTGAAAATTTTCTAAAATTGTTCTTTTCTAAATGTGACGCATTCAGATTTTTTAGTTTTTATTTAACCAAACTACAGCTTTAAAATTAAATCGGAAATTTACTTTTAAAGTGATTCAAAAAGTGATTTAAAGTGATCGGAAATCTACACACAATTCAGAAATATTCCGATAGGTTTCCACGTAACTTGACTCCATTAAAAATCTGCCGATCAAATTATGTTTGACGTATTTTTTTGATGTGACACCTCCATTGTTTGCCTAATGTTATAAATTTAAAACTGCAACTACATAACCTTTTACTTGAAAAATACACTATAATCACTGATATTTTGGTAAAAATTAGATTTAGTTAGTTTTAGTTATCAATAGGCACCTTGCGCTGGAACTCTATTTATACATCAAGTATGCAATACACATAGCGAGTCACCACAATGGATAATTATCGTATCTCCTACTTATCTTTCGTAGTATGCAGATCAACCGGTCAGAATTTCGCGCGCTTTCGATCGGTTGATTTGCATACTACAAAAGATAAGTAGGAGATACGGTAATTTTCCATTATGGTGACTCGCTATGTTTATTGCATACTTCATGTATAAACCGAGTTCCAGTGCAAGGTGCCTATAATGCGATTTTGCTCATTGATAAAATTACTAAAAGTGAAATTCTACAAAACAGGACAAATATATAATTTTTTAAATTTATATAAAACAAATCAGTAGGTTTTTGGGTTGGGATTTTTGGCCGTTCCCCTCAGTTTTTTTGAGATTATTTACTGAAAGGACAACCATTTTGTATATAACAATGTTTCTGTTGATACACTACTCTCGTCTATACAAAAATGATGCGGACTGGCGACAAAACTCCAACTTTGAAAAGTCATATCTCCATAACGCGAGTTAGAATATGTACGGGACATGTATCAGAGCATATTTCAGACTTTTGGCTATTTTTTGAAAAGGTTAGAAAAAATTTTTTTTCTATGACGTCATCACTACGGCCGATGTGGTGAAAAAAAACTTGGTCCAAAAAAAACAAAACTTTTTATTAGTACGAGATAAGAAACGCCGCTCGGTATGCTGTTAAAACATACTTTTTTGAGTTTTTTCTGAAAATTTGAGCGAAATCAGCTCGCTCAAATTTTTTTATGATGCGTTGAAAGCGCGCGGTTTTCGCGATTTTTTGCTAAATTAATACCCTGCAAAAACATAGGTTTTGTTTTGCTTCCTGCTCAACGTGTGTACGATTTTGATCATATTGTCAAATGTCTGCCGTTTTTTATCCCTTACTTTTGATATAAATTATTTTTGGGGGGTTGACCCCAGGGGGCTAGAGGGGACCAAACACAAATGCCAAAAATTTTTTTAAAAATTTTTTTTCAAAACCATTAAAACTGTAAAATTTATCACATATGACGAATTTTGATATATCGTTTGTGTAAAAAAAACTTACAATTACCGGCCAAAAATGACGAATTTAAAATTTGGAAGCATTCCAAGCCCGTATGCTGGCAGCAGCAAACCTTTAAATTAAAAAGTTTTTCAAAAAAATAAGCCTTATAAGTTCTTTTTTTTAAATTTCCAGGTTATTTTGGTAGAAAAACATATTTTCTAATTTAAAATCCTACTACAAAATTGCCAAATATTTCAGCTAAAATATGCTCTTTTTTAAGGGTTTTTTACTTGCAAACACGTTTCCCGTTTGTCAACACAAAAAACAAATTTCTAATAACTATTTCTCCCAACTTTTGCCAATATCCAAATGTAATTTTTTGAAGTAATGCTATTTTTCGTGTAAAAACGATTGAATCCGCGATTTGGTCTAAATTTCGTCATTCTAGTTGCTGAAGAGCCAATAAAAATCATCAATTATGACGTAATGACAAAAATTTTCATAGCATAAGGAAGTATTTTCGAGTTTTAACAAAAATCTATTTTGCGTTTTCATGGGGTTTTTTGACTACTTTTTAATATTTTAAATCAAAATAATAGAAAAAATTTAAAACTAATTTTCTAAAGTCTATTATTCTTGCAAAACTTTTAAATTTAGAGATTTGCGGCTGCCAGCATACGGGCTTGGGAATGCTTCCAAATTTTAAATTCGTCATTTTTGACAGCTAATTGTAAGCTTAATATTAGGTTTTTTACACAAACGATATATCAAAATTCGTCATATGTGATAAATTTTAAGTTTTTGATGGTTTTGAAAAAAAATTTTAAAAAAATTTTCGGCATTTCTGTTTGGCCCCCCTAGCCCCCGCGTGGTCAACCCCCCCATAAATTTTTATGTCAAAAGTAAGGGATAAAAAACGTCTGACATTTGATATATAACAATAGGACCAAAATCATACACACGTCGAGCAGGAAGCAAAAGAAAACCTATCTTTTTTGGAGTGTATTAATTTGGCAAAAAATCGTGAAAACTCATGTATTAATGTTTTAATTAATTTCAACGCACCATAAAAAAATTTGAGCAAGGCGATTTCGCTCAAATTTTCAGTAAAAAAACTCGAAAAAGTATGTTTTAGCAGCATACCGAGGGGCGTTACTTATCTCGTACTTATAAAAAAATTTTGTTTTTTTTGGGGACCAGGTTTTATTTTACCGCATCGGCCGTAGTAATGAAGTCATGGAAAAATTTTTTCTAACCTTTAAAAAAATAGTCAAAAGTCTGAGCTATGCTTTGATATATGTCCTGCACATATTCTACCTCGCGTTATGGAGATATGACTTTTCAAATTTCGAGTTTTGTCGCCAGTCCGCATCATTTTTGTATAGACTATAGATAGCTTCTAAAAGGTGCGGTGCGAAGTCAAACTTTTTGTCTTCGATTTTCATAATTTTATGTGAAAACATAACCCCAGCCCTTATTAGCCCACAAAAATTTTTTCAACAAAATATCTCCAGTGGTTCAGGAGTTATGACCCCAGAAAAATGGCGTTTTTTTGACAATTCTGTACGTGAAAGATTACTCAATGAGTATAAAGTTTTAAAATACAAGTTAGTAAACTTAAAGAAAGTGGCTACTTTCTACTTTAATTTGATACTTTGATCGTTAAGATTGGTGCAGTTTTTGTCGATATATTCCGTTTTTCGTACAAAAAACCCTAGTTTTTTTCGCTAAAAAGACGAAGTGAAGGATAGAACAAACTTCACAAAATCACAAAACTTGGCCAAACTTCACAAAATCACTGCCGTCGTTTGGTGTTTTGAACAAAAAATTTGCGGGTTTTTGGTACGGGAAACGCAATATTTCGACAAATATTGCACCAATTTTAATCATCAAGGTATCTAATTATAGTAGAAAGTAGCCGATTTTTTTTTGAGTTCATAATTTGTAACGTAAATCTTTATACGCATTGGGCAATCTGTCACGTACAGATTTGTCGAAAAACGACATTTTTGGGGGGTCATAACTCCTGAACCACTGGTGATATTTTGTTGAAAAAATTTTCGTGGGTAATTGGGGCAGGATTAATGATTTCACAAAAATTCATCAAAATCGAAGACAAAAAGTTTGACTCCGCATCGCAACTTTAATGTTAATAATAGGTATTTAGCAAAGACAACTAGAAAAAAATAGAAGGGAAGAATTTATTAATATTTATTGAGTTTACCACAGAAAAATAACAAAAACCTAAATGCAGTAGTGCTAAAAAAATATACCAAAAAACAAAATTTAATAGGATATAGATTAAGAGGAGTTTTAAAGCAGTTTTGTAAAAGGGAGACTAAAAAGGACATTACAATCAAAAAACAAACTACACAGAAAAAACGACAAGGTAAACTTACCAGTTAAAGTTCTACCTTATCAATAAACATAAACAAAACAGCTTACCTATCAGATAAATTTTTAAGCAATTAAAACAAAAACAAACCTTATATCAAGAATGCATAAGGGTAGAGAATGTCCGATTGTGTGTTAAACAGTTGTTCAAATTGTAGGTAGATTATTCCACAGTGTAGATTTTTTATCACGTAGTAATAAAAATTTGCAAACGCAATACTCCTAGATGAAGTTTTTTAACCTACTACAATGTCAAATAATTCAAATTAGTCAAAATATTCCATGTTTTAACATATTTTAATCATTTATACGTCCGATGCAACAAAAAACCTAGAATATTTGACAAAATTACGTGGAAAAAAACCTCATCTGAGTATTTTGATTTTTGCAGTTCAAAGTTTGCAAAATGAAAAATTCTAAACGCAAAATGCATACAACAAATTTTTATACATAATACTGTGGAATAATTCAAATTATTTGAAATATTTGAAGTTTTAACATGTAAAATAATTTATACATTGAATTCAACAAAATCGGTGAATACTTGACAACGTCACGTGAAAAAAACATCATCAAAGAGTTAAGGCTGGTTCATACTTATGTAAAAACGTCATTTGGACAAAGTCCTAAGGACAAACACATCGTATAAACGTATGTAAAAACGTTCTTTGGACTTTGTCCAAAGGACTTTTTTACATAAGTATGAACCAGCCTTTATATGTTTGAAGTTTTTTGTTTGTAAATTCGCGGTTATCATGTAGAATAAATAATCTACAGTATTACGTAGAAAAATTGTTGTAGATTATACCACAAAATGTAGTTTTTTCCACAGGTCGTAGTAGATTTGTTTACATGATAAAAAATTTACATCGTGGAATAATCCATCTATAATTTGAACAACTGTTTAACACACAGTCGGACATTCTCTACTCTTATGCATTCTTGCTTGTACTACTTGATATGTTATACATTTTTTGTGGATTATGTTACAGTTAATGTATGGTTTGGAATTTTCACATCTTCTATACTGGTGCACAAAGAGAGAAGAAGGCAGATTTTCAGTAAACTGTTATAAAACGGGCGTTGTGGAGCCGCTATCATCGGTATAAAATCAGCCGCTATCATCGCTTACATCCGAGTTTTTATAGAGAAAACCATTTTCACACAAAGCTCATGATAAAAGATAATGATAACGTTTACCGTCAGGCACAGCGCGGACGAGTTTCAGATCACCCAGTAAATACAGTAGGTAAATAAATAGTATAATCACGTACTATTCCAGTTGTTTGTCAAAATATAACGAAAAAATTTAATGAATAATCGGAAAAATTAGACTTGCATTTGGTGAACTTGCAGCCGAGTGCAGCAGCTATATTTCAGCAGCAGCAACTTTCCCCAGTGCAGAGCGGTAAGTCTGGATATAAAGTCAGCCTAGCATAAGTTTGTAAGTTAGGAAATGAGTTCAGAAATTTTTGATTTTGTCTTGTCTACAAAATATGGAGTTTTAATTGAACTTATCAGTGATAAGTAGGTGCGTCAATTTTTTTGCCAAACCGTAGTTTAATTTAGGTAAATGAATTTTTTTGTTCACAAAATTATTTGTTTAGTGGAGTAATTTGCCATCTTTTGTACTCAGCTTGCTCTTTAACTAATAGATACCGGGTTGTTAGAGCCGTAAATAGAGAATTGGAGCCGTCAGAAATTTCGGGAAGTTGGAGCCTTTAAGAAAAAAATGGTTTTGGCTTAGATTTAGATTCTGCTTAGGCTTAGGTATAAGTTTTAGCATTTATACTTTAGGCTTCAAGTTCGCTATTTTTGGCTCCAGGTTTTAGCTCCAGGTTCCCTTGACTTCAGCAACCCTTAATTTAGCTAATATAAATCTTATAAATTTTATTTTAATTACGTTGGGTTAAAGCAAATCAAATCTAGCATAGTTTATAGATGTGTAAATAAATATTTCACAACGTCGGTTGATGGGAAAAAATCTTCACTCAAAGTGACACAATTTTACAAATTTAGATTTTAAAACCAAACAAAATGTGTTGTAAATCACAATTAGCGAAGAAACAAAGTCAATTATTCAAATTATCGCCGCGGATTATAGAGTCAGTAGTGCACATTTTAAAATATGGAAGTGTGTACGTTTTTTATATTGCAATAAAAAGTTAATGGAATAATGATTTTCTAACTATTAAATAAGACATTTAAAACTAAAAATAATAGAAATTAAATAAATTTACCAAAAAAATCATATTCTTCTTCAGTTGTATGGTAATTTAAGTTCTTACAAAAATATTTTGTGTTTGAAAATGCAAAATCTTTTTTTGCATACCGTAAAACTGTGCTGTAAAAAATTACACAGTATTTAATTATGCATGCAACAAATAAAATTATAGCTCCTAATATCTATGATACGTAATAACAATTTCTACAACGATTAAAATTTTAAGTGCCTACAATTATCAGATAAAGAGTTGCTTTTTAAAATTAAGGCTATTAGTTTTTTGTTTTTTTAAGTACGTTTATATTTATTTTGTTTTTAGACGAGATAACTTACTGTTTTTATTTATTTCTTATTTTATTAATAAATTTGGAAGACAACAAAAACATTTGTATAAAAAATTCTAAAAACACAATAGTTTTCTATTGATAAGTTTTACATTAGTTAGTTCCAGTAAAACAGTTGTAAATTATTTTTTTGTATAGTTTCGGAAGAAAAGCCGTTACAATAATTTTTATCAATCTTTAAAACTTAGTGGGTATTGAGCTGCAATTCAAAAAATCGGATTTTTTAATTAGAATTAAACTGTAAACCTCTGATGTATAAATTAGAAATTACATACAATGTAGGACCGTAAACGATGTTTTCTGGCCAAACCATTAGGTAGCTAATAAACTATAGAGAATCTGATAAAAAATCTATAAGGAAATGTGAACAAATTGTAATTTTTGTATCAATCACGATTGTCATATTATCGATTTCCGAATCTAAATCTTCCCACACATTAACACAATGGAAAAACGGTTTTCCTGTCAGTCGTAACACCGTGCGTCTTTAAAAGGTTTTTAAAATTTTACTGCTTTCTTCCTCGCAAAAAACTGTGTCGCGGTTTGAAAGACGCGAAAAAAAAATTGGTCCTGCGATGACTTGTAGTTTCACCTTGTTGTCGCTTTTATTGTTTATAGAAAAAGAAATGAAATAATTTTTTTGTTAGAATAATTTCGATTTTCATTTCTTCCTTTCTTTTGTCAATGGATCGTCGAAGTTACACAGTTTCACCTGACATTTAGTTGAAGTTTAGATTCATTAAAATTATCATCCTGGTTCTGTTTTTTTCATTTGTTATTTAAAATTTTATTTTAGTACTTTTTAAAAGAATTTTAAATTTTTAATATCAGAGCTATAATATATTGTTATTAAACTTACGAAAAACTACAGCTTTGTCTCATTGTTTTTAAAAGTTTCAAAAAATCTCGCGACCATTTTCAGAAAAAACTTAATTGTAACAAAAATTAACCATATTTGAATATTACTGTTTACAGAAATGCGGAAAACAAAACTACCACTATGGTTGTGGTCGCTATTTGTGCTGAATATTATTCCACAAAGTTTTGGTGCTGATGAAGAAAAATTTACATACAAATGTGGCAAAGACGAAGTATTAATTGTCCACACGCAAAAAAAGGACCTCCTCAAAGTTCATTGCGGAAAACCGAGGATATGTTTTCGCTCTTGGGTATGTTTATTAGTTTTAAAAAAAAAAATACTTATTGCTGTTTTAATATATTTTTGGGTTATTCATTATTAATTTATTATCCAATCGTTTATTACTGAATAAACTATCGTTTATTATCGTTTAGTACCAACTTAGATTAAAAAATAATACATCTCAAATCTAAAGTTTTTTTGGTAATTTCGAATTGTATACTGTTTTTGCTCTTTGTATTAAACATTTAAGTCATTAATTAGTATTTTATCAGCAATAATATATTTTTACGCAAAAAACTATCTGATTTTTTCTTAATCAAATAAAAAAAAAAGAATTTTGTGGAACGACCTTGACATTGATTGATACGTTGATCTTGTTATTTTTACAATATTACACGCAATTTTGTGAACATAAATATTGGGTTAAACCACAATAGCCATAAATGTCTGTATAAAAATAAATTTATTTTTACAGAAAACACAACGAGAAAACTTAAATTTCTTAACAAATTACTTAATTCTAAAAAATAGTTTACATTTGTTTTCACGTTGCTTTTTTTATAAAACAACATATTCACCAAACATTTTAATCAATAAGTTATAAAGTTAACTTAAAAGTGCGGTGCGGAGTCAAACTTTTTGTCTTTGATAATTTTGATAATTTTTTGTGAAAACCTTACCCCTGTCCCCAATAGCCCACAAAAATTTTTTTAACAAAATATTCCCAGTGGTTCAGGAATTGTGAACCCCCAAAAATGGCGGTTCTGACCACCAATTCTGTACATGAAAAATTGCTCAATGGGTATAACGATTTAAGAGACAAATTAAGAACTTAAAGAAAGCGGCTATTTTCTACTTTAATTTGATGCTTTAATCGTTGAAATTGGTGCAGTATTTGGGGGTACATTTGGGGGTATTAAAAATTTTTGGGGGTACATTATGGGTTGTAAAAATGGTAATCATTGGATGAATCGAGTTGAAATTTATATTTTTTGGATAAGCGTGTCTAAAGCTTTGATATGAGTATAAACATGAGGGTATTATAATAAATATATAAAAAAGACCCCTTAAAAATTTTTGGGGGTACATTATGGGTTGTAAAAATGGTAACCATTGGATGAATCGAGTTGAAATTTATATTTTTGGGATAAGCGTGTCTAAAGCTTTGATATGAGTATAAACATGAGGGTATTATAATAAATATATAAAAAAGACCCCTTAAAAATTTTTGGGGGTACATTATGGGTTGTAAAAAGGGTAACCATTGGGTGAATCGAGTTGAAATTTATATTTTTGGGATAAGCGTGTCTAAAGCTTTGATATGAATATAAACATGAGGGTATTATTATAAATATATAAAAAGACCCCCTAAATATTTTTGGGGGTACATTGTGGGTTGTAAAAATTGTAACCATTGGATGAATCGAGTTGAAATTTATATTTTTGGGATAAGCGTGTCTAAAGCTTTGATATTAGTATAAACATGAGGGTATTATAATAAATATATAAAAAGACCCCCTAAAATTTTTTGGGGGTACATTATGGGTTGTAAAAATGGTAACCTTTGGGTAAATCGAGTTGAAAATAATTTTTTTGACATCAGCGTGTCGAGAGCTTTGATATGAGTATAAACATGAGGGTATTATAATAAAATCACCTCTTAAGAATTTTAGGGGGTACATTGATGGGTGCAAAAATGGGTAACCATTAAAGAAAATTAAAAAAAACCATATATTTTTAAAATCAGTGCGTCCAGAGCTTTCATATGACTATAAACATGTCACTTAAAATGAAAAAAATGACAAAATTACCATTTTTCAAATTTGGGGGTATTTGGGGATATGTAACCGGGTAACCATACAAAAATTTGAGTCTAAAATTAATATTTTTGAAATCAGCGCGCATAGAGCTTTCAAACGAATATAAACACGGCTTATAAATAATAAAAACAAAAAAATCACCCCATACTAATTTTGGGGGTCAAAGGGGTTTGTATTTTAGTTACCCGACCATTTAGAGTAAATTTTTTTTGTATTTTTGCAATCAGCACGCCGAGAGCTTTAAAATGATATATCACTCGCCTATGTAGAGGGGCTGTGTCAAAAGTTTTTTTAGGGGTCAGCCATTGCAGTGCCTTAGGGCATCAAGACTTTTTTGAGACTATCACCAAAATGTCGGACTTAAATTTCCGCATAAATTCCCCCCGGTCTCAGGCCTGTGGCTCTAACAGTTTTTGAGCATGATGCCAAAATATGCATTTAGTGTCCCCCATACAAAGATTTTTAGCAAAAATCGTGAAATTGACCCCCTTTAACCTCTCGGGGTACCCGACCCAGGTAGGTTACCCCTAACGAATTATACATTTTTGAGCTCAGAAAAGTATGGGCAATCTGCAAAAAAAATTTCAGACGTAAAGCCCCATATGGTAAAAAGTTAGAAATTTGGCCGAAAAAAATCGACCGTAAATTTCCGCAATTTCGGGGTTAAAAATTTTTTGTCAGCTTTTTTCCAGTATCGCTAAAAAAAACAGAGAGTAGACTTAAAATTTAGTTTTGCCTCCATGTTTCTAATTTTTGTTTTAAAGGAGCACTGTTACAAATCAAACTCCTGCTGCGTCCGTAAAGAGTTACTCCTTTAATAATAACCTGATTGCGCTGAACTTTGGAAATGATTTAGCGTTAGTGGCAAAAATGTATCTATCAATTTTGAGTTAGATATGTTTTGTATTAAAGGAGCAGTCTGTTCCGAGCAAAATAGGATGCGTGGTGGCCCCTGGAACGGACTTTTCCTTTAATACAAAACATATCTACTTCAAAATTAAAATGTAAGTTTATTGGCATGGCACTAACGCTGCATCATTTTCAGATTTCAGCCCGATCGGCCTAACATGAAAAGAATAATTCATTCCAGGTGCCTTAGGAGTTTGATTCGTGGCGCTGCTTTTTAAAAACCCTTCTTTTGAGTTTGAATCCAAATTCTCCAAATCTCTTAAAATTTAATTTATTTTATATTTTAGCCTTGCTATAATGGGGACACAGACGAAATTGGATGTACAGGACAAAATAATTTTATTTCCCTCCTTAATAATGAAGAAAACGGTGAAAGGTATGATACAGCTGGTAACAAATAATTCAAATAAAAAAAAGTCATACTTTTTTGGTTGATTTACATCTCCAGATTTAAATTTAATTTTGAATTTTTTATTTGGCTTATTTTTGCTTTATTTTTTTCTTATTTAAAAAAAATTATTTTACATTTTTTACAATTTTTTTATAATAATTAATATAGATTTAAAACACGTCAGAATTTTAAGAACCCTTAAAATGTCATATACATAGTTTTCGTAATCACGTCATATATGTTTTTCTCTGTGGGAACGGTTGTGAGAGGAGCTGTTTTAGACATTTAGCGCTTGAAAAAAAATGATCTCCAATGATTGAAAGATCTCTGTTTTTCCCTAAACGCTAATTGGCTAAAAGTGATTTTATAACGTCTAACTCTGTAAAAATATATAACACTGAACAAATTCTGTTTAAATGGGAGGGTTTCGACCATCGTTAACAAAAACATAGTTTTCACACAGCGTTAGTTTTATTGTTTTTTCAATCTGTGATTTTTCGTCGTTCGAATATTTATAACTAATGTTTCATAACTTTAATAATTTTAAAATATAAAGACTTTTATTTACGAAGAAAAATAATTTTTGCTTTGTATTGCAATTGGTTTCCCTACTGAACGGTGCACAGTGTAAAACTGTCCGGAGAAATCTTAAAAAATAAAATGTCTTTTTCCTTCGCAGTTACTTCTTTTAAAACCAAAATTTTCGTTTTTAATTAAAAAAATAAAAGTAACAGCAAAAAAATACATATACTGATTAGGAAAACAGGTACAAAATATTTTCTTAAATGATTTATTTATTTAATACTTTTTTGGAAGTAAAACCAATTTAAAACTAAGCCGTGTTTTTTTACAAAGTTTTATCAATATTCGTTCAGGCCCCACCCCAGTACCCCAGTAGATATGATATATTTCAAAAAGAACTTGTGCAGCTATTTAAAATCAGCAAGTTAAAACACATCTCTGTGACTTACGCTATTTTAATTATATTTTTATATTAATTTAAATAAACTGAAATAGTTTTGTTTATTCGCTTGAATAACTAATTGTTTTATAATAATTGAATGACTATTTCGACATAACCCGGTAACCACGGCTTTTGAACCTGCCTCCCGAAGACTGAAGACAGGTAGAAGGCAAGTAAAACTGCCTCGGAGACAGCATGGAGGCAGGGTAGAAGCAGATAGGAGGCAAGGTGGAGGCAGGTAAAACTGCCTCGGAGGCAGGTAGGAAGCAGGTGACCCTGCCTCATATGTTGAAGCATTTACAGGTTAAGAGCCAGGTAGGAGGCAGCTAAAACTGCCTCGGAGGCAGGTAGGAGGCAGATTGTAGGTAGGGGCAGAGGTGGGGAGCAGGTAGGAGGCAGGTAAAAACCGTTCTTCCAATTAAGGCACCCCCTACTTACCGGGATAACGGAGCACCAAATATATAAGTAGAATTTTACTGGCGGTTCAGAAGACTAGTTGCCTAGTGGCTAGCGCGGTTGGACTACGAGGCCGGGAGATCGAATCCCCATGAAGTCTTTTATTCCCTTTTTGAACCGGGACGTATAAATTACAGTTTTTTTCATGTTGCGGTGATACAAAATACCTGCATTATACTTACTTGGTGTTTTTTTTCTTGAAAAAAATTATTTTCTGGGAGATTATTAACGGTAAAAATCCACGACAATACTGCAAAACACTATTTCTTGGAGAATTTTTAATTAAAAAATCTACCATATTATTAGAATAGCAAAAAAATTAGACAATGGACTCCATGAAGCTTTTGACATTACAGCACTTTGGTTTTATTTTTTTGTTTTAATTTTTTTTAAAATTAATCGTAATTTTTTTTTATCTTCGCATTTTTACGAAATTAAACATTAATAACTACATTATTACAAATCCAATCAGATTTATATTTTGCCTTTAGTTTAAATTATACACATAATTATACACTGCAAAATTAATAGTTTTCATTTATATATTATTTTGATTTCAACTTTCGACCTACTGTGTATTGGAATTTTATTTTGTAAAATGCCTTATGTCGAAATAATCTACTGAGATAAAATTACAGTAAGTTATGTCATTGTAATGGCATACTTCCAAAAATATTTTTGAAGTAAAATCAGGAGTATGCCATTATAATCACATACGACCGCTCCTATTTTGTAGGAGTTGTATGTTTTTCGTTATATTATATAATTTTGGTTATATTATAAATTTTATTAATAATAAAAGCAAAAAAAGTAAACCGAATTAGTATACCACCCCTTTAATATAGCTAAATATTTCGTATTTTTAATAATAATTTTTAACTTAATAAAAATTTGTATTAGGATTTCTCACGGATGCTGTCAACTGAAATTTCCAAACCATATAAATGTTAAAAATTCCTGTTATACTCATTATTTGGTTCATCCTGGAATATCAAATACGGAAGAAAACCAAACAGTTAACGGTTCAATTTATAAAGACATCATTCGCATGGAAGATAACACTTTTTTCACATGGCAGAATTTTCACATAAAAAACGAAGCAATTCCAGGGCGTCTTGTTAAAAGTATTTTGAAGACAAGGTAAAAACATACAATGTAATTTTTCCCAAATTAAACTAAAAGATTTTATTTATTTATTTATTTCTAAAATTATTTATTTTTGTTTTTTATTATTTGTTCATAAAATATCCTACAGTTATTGGAAATAAAATAACATTTTGCAATTTTTTTGACTTTTTATGTTTACGGGTGATTTTTAAGTTTTACCCTGTAAAAATAAAGTATTTTAATAAAATTTTATAGTGTAAACTGAAATATAATTTAGTTGAATAAGTTTTTATGTTAGGGCGTGCCTTAATTAGGATCCAATTTAAATAAATTCTGTTATAAAAATAAAAAAAGTTATAAAAAGTTATAAAAAATTTATTAAAAATAAATTCTGTTATAATTTTTGTAGAAAAATTGTGATTTGAATTTTAATAGGAACAAATCGTAAATTTTGCGGCCGGAAATAATAAATTCTGCAAAATATCTTTGAAAACAATTTAATAATAATAATATTTCCTTTTTTCATTTACAAATTTACAGAGTAGAATATTTTGTATATAAATAAATGAAATCACAACAAAACACAATGTGATACATCAATAAGTATATGTTAGAAAAATAGAGAAAAATAAATAAAGGGAAGAAACACATAGAGCCCTGGGGCTTCGTTATATGTGTCTATTAAACTTTTAAAAAAGTTGAAAATTTACATCATTTCATCTAGTTTTAAATAGATTTAAGTTTTTTGAATTAACAACTGTTTGGGGTAATGTGTTCCAATATTCGGTCACTCTATATGAAAAAAAATGAAAAAAGGCGTATTTTTTAGCAATTTGATTTGTTAATTTCAAATGATGATCATTTTTTCCTTTATAGTATTTCCAACTAAAAAAAATTTCAAAAGCTAGATCGTGTTAAGTTTTTAATAATAGAGAAACAAAATTTTAGGTCAAAATGAATTCTTCTTTCTTCCAAAGACTTTAGGTTTAGGGTTTTCATACGTTCGATATAGCTTAACTTTGAGTTTAACCCACATTTTTGAAAAAGGCGTTTAGTAAATTTTCTTTGAACGCTTTTTATTAGATCAATATCTTTTAAAAGATAAGGCGACCACACTGGAGTGCAGTATTGAACTATAGGTCTCACGTATTATTTGTAGGCGGTTATTAAAGCTTTAATATTTTTAGTTTGAAAACAATGAAAAATAATGTTCATTGTTTTAAAAGCTTTTTTAGCAATTGTTTGACAATGTTTAGATGATTTTTTATTTCTTCTGAAACACTTTTAAATTCTTAACCAAAGAAAAACTTTTTTTCCTAAGCCTAAGCGAAACCTTAAAATCACGCTGAAAAGACATTAACGTTACAAAAAGCTTTAAAAGTTTTTAAAAATACCGAATAATTTACTGCTCAAAGAAGATATTTTTTCCGGAAGCTATTTTGCAGAAAATATTTTTTTCCGACACCGTAAATTTTGGGAGTATAATTGTAATAAAACTAAAATATTTTTAATTATTTATTTTTGGAAAACTAATAATTTATGTAATGTAACTAAATAATTTTAAGTAAAACAATTTATGAAGTGACTTTTTTCTGAGGGTTCTAATTAACACGTATAATAAAAGCTATAACACATCATAATGTTTCACATTTCCAGAAACAAGCTTCTAATTGGAAAATTTAGTTGCCCTATTTAGGGTATGCCCCAGTTAAGACAGTTAGCGCGTGTCTTAGCAATATATAAAGTCACATAATTTTTCTTTATATTTTTCATATGACCACCATTAGTGGTAAATATTTTTTCAAACTGCTGTTGCATTTCTGTATTTATTCGTGATTATTTTGAAGTCACAAAAAACCACCACTCAAATTATGATCACAAGAATTTAAACAATACTCCTTTGAAGTGATGCAATTATTTTATGTTAATTTCGAATTATTTTGCTTAGAGTATGGATGATCTTTTATTTTTACAGGTACGGTTATGATGTTCAAATTTGTCAGGTAAATTGTGACTATTTTGTAAACGCTGATATTGAAGTAATACGCCCAAATATACTAATTCAGAATGATAACGTGTTAGGTAAGTAAACAGATGTTATTATTATTTAGTTTAATTTTTAGTCAGAATAGATTCACATAAAAGTAATAATAAAAAGTATTTGATAATTATTTGCATATTTTAAGATTTCCTTAAAATTTTTTTAAATTGACCAGACAAAAAACGCGGTATACTAATACGTCAAAAAAAAAAAATCATACTTGCTATCGTTATAGCTTTTTATAGATTTTTAACTAAAACCCAGTAAAAAAGTTTTTTAGTTGACCAGAGTATACTCATACATTGTAAAAATGGAAAAAATTGGCTTTACCAGTTGTATATTACATTATTCTTATTAATGTGCACTTGCTTAGAATTCTTACATTTTTATATACTGTTTTAAGATACAGATGAATGTGCGTTAAAACTGGACGATTGCGATGTAAACGCGGTTTGCACAAATACACCAGGATCATACTCGTGCAAGTGCAATGCTGGCTACTATGGCGATGGCTTCTACTGCTTAGGTTGGTTGAACCATTTTGAACACAATGTCAATAATAGATAAAAAAGCAAAAGCAAAAATACGCTACCATGGGTTATGCTTCAATATTAAATTTCACTTGGATATCAAAAAATACAATATTGGGTCTTACTTAAACAACAAATACTTCGATATTGCTGGGCAATATAGACAAATGATTTCAAATAGTTTCGTTTTCTTAGCTTCTAATCAAATTAACTTTAAAATAAATAAATTGAAAAAAAAATTTATTTTGAGCTTTAAAATTAAAAAAATGAATGTTTTATTTGAACAATTAGAGTAAACTATTAAACTACAAAAAACTTGTTGCTGACGCCTCTTTTTGACATGCAAACGTATGAATGTGCTAAAAAAATAAAAAAACAAAAATAAAAAAATGAATACGTACATATTATATTAAGATCCACATACATACTGTAAATTTAATTAGTTTTCCGTTTCCCATACTCTTTTTTAATTATTTAAATTTCATGTATTCTTGATTATGTATGTATTTAAACATCGATACAATAAAATATATTACATAAATGTATGATATTATCAAAAATGTATTTTATATATTGAGGACAATTAAAAAAATTAAATTAAGAAGTATTAATTTCAGTTGCCCTATATGTATCAATTTACTTAGATATCAACGAGTGTGCTCTAGAAAGTGACAACTGTGATATAAATTCGGACTGTGACAATACTGAAGGTTCGTTCATCTGCACTTGCCATCTTGGATACAAAGGAGATGGGATTACATGCGAAGGTATATTTATTAATAGAGTGTTTGATTATAACAAAAATTTAATCCATAACATTGAAAAACAACATGTAAACAATTTAGATGTAAACGAATGTGAACTTGGCCTGCATAACTGTGATACCAATGCTGATTGTACCAATGCAAATGGGGCTTTTTCTTGCACATGCCAATCTGGATATAGTGGTGATGGACTGGTTTGCATTGGTAAGCTGTTTAATGCTTGCGGCTTTGCCTTATTAAGTAAGGTGTGCTTTTTCAGGACAACCTGTCCTCTCTGTGCAAAGCAATTACCGCCGTTTATAGGTAAAATAAAAATAGGTAAAATAAAAAAAGTATACTCCAATAATCGCTCAGAATTGTTTTTCGTCCTTTAAATCGACTAATCAGCGTAATGGTAGCAGAAATCATGTATGGGCACGCTTCCAACTTTATTTGACGTTGTAAAATCCTAAATGAGTTCACAATTTTGTGAGTCCTTACAGTACGCATGCTCTTTACACTGCGCCATTAAAAAAGACGGCACCAAGTATTTCACGACTATGTTATATGTCAACTTATCACTAAATAATCTTAACCAAAATCGATTTTAAACGTATAACAAAACAAAATTTATCTGAGAGTATTTTAGCTAGAAGTATTTTAATTTTAGTATATTATTTTAGCTATAACATTTCTAAAAGAAACAAATAAAAGATTACAAATATTTAAAAATTATAAAATAATATTCACTTGAGCACAAATTATCTATTATTAACAGATATCAACGAATGTTCCATCAATACGCATAACTGCGATCCCAACGCGCAATGTGAAAATATTGTTGGATCATATCTTTGCAATTGCAATCCTGGATATATTGGAGATGGATTTATGTGCAAAGGTTCTTTAAACTTTTTTTTTTATTTTTTTTAAATTAAAAATACCCTTATTCTACATAAAAAACGTTGTTTTTTTCATAAATTTATAATGATATGGTATGGTAATATTAAAATATTTAGTATTTAACTACATGACTTTCGATTGAGCTC
The DNA here is from genome assembly GCA_030248175.1 of Microlaimidae sp. YZB2_3. Classification (NCBI taxonomy): domain Eukaryota; kingdom Metazoa; phylum Nematoda; class Chromadorea; order Desmodorida; family Microlaimidae; species Microlaimidae sp. YZB2_3. The sequence goes on from JASAMX010029120.1 coordinate 50,525, forward strand.
TCAATAACTAAAATAAATACTGTTCCATAACATAACAATAAAATTGTAATCTCATGCTTACTTATAACCTAGCGGTGGCTTATATTTTTTAGATGAAAACTCATGTGCACCAGGGGCGCATAATTGTGACCCATTTGCGTACTGTGAAACTGATGGAAACTCCTACAAATGCACCTGCAGCAAAGGTTACAGTGGCAATGGAACTTATTGTACAGGTTATATAATATTCATTATTTTTATTTTAAAAACAAAAATTTAAGTCAAAATTTAAGGTATCTGACTTAATTTTGGTCACGAATTTAGGGTGTTAAAACTGGTTTATTTTGAAAACACAAAAATGGTTAGCACAGAAGTAAGAAGATGTATGTTAAATAAAATGTTTTTGCGAAGTTTTTTTCTTGTTCATTTGATTCTGCATTATTAACATTTTCATACACAAAACACATTTTTGTGATTTTCTAGATTTTTGGCCTGTGTTTAAATTGCATCACATTTGAATCGAGACAAAATATCACCTTAAATATATGACTATTAAGTGTTCAAAATTAATTAATTTTTATATTTTTATATTTCCAAATCAAAGGGTTTGCAATGCATTGAAGAAATGGGTTTGCAATGTATTATATTGAATGCGTATTTTTAGATTACGGTAAATTTGGCCACCCCGAGACTTCAAAAAATCCAGTATTTTTTTGCTGTATTAAAATTATTAGTATTACTGTACTTGCTGTATTTAAATTTATTTTTGCGAGTTTGGTTATTTATAAAGTTATATTGTGGAAAATTAAATAAATAAAATTATTTTACATTAAAAATATGTAAGAAATGCTTTTTATATTTTAGTTTTTTAAATTCAAATTTTACTCAATTTTTATAAAAATGTTTTTGTAAGGATTGGTTCAGTGGAGTTATTTCCCTCTATAACTTTTGTAACGTCTTGTTTGCCCGTAAAGTTGATAATTTGGTTTTTGTAA
>JASAMX010029123.1:0-46778 GCA_030248175.1 Microlaimidae sp. YZB2_3
TGGAAATATTTTTGAATTTATGGTTTAATATACGATTTTCCGGGAAAATGGGGGTTAATTTCTTCAAAATTGCGACGATATAAAAAAACGTGGATTTAATTTAATTTGGTGAAATTTAAAGCTCCAAATAGTATGTTTTTATTGAAATATATGATTTTTCAACTGTTATAATAGCTCTCGTGCTGTTAATCCGTTCTGTGTGCATATTTTAGATTTAATAATGGCCATGGGTTTATAACCTCTTTCAAAATGGACATTTGGCGCAGTTGGTAACGCCTAGGACTCAAATTTTTGAGGTTGAGGGATGGATTCCCACTGTGAACATATTTTCATTGCTACATTTTTTATTTAATATAAATATTTATTTTAGACTTATTATAATATTTTCAATGAATCAAAACAAAAAAAATTGTAAATATTTAAACCGCATTTGTTTCCTACTTTTTGCCGCTTATTCGAATTTTCGTCGTTGGGATATTTTAAAATATTAAAATGCTCTATAATTACAAAAAATAATAAAATACATTTTATGTAAACAAAAAAATAATTTTTGTTCTTTATTTCTATTGGTTTTTTATTGAACGATGTGAATTTAAAACTGTCCGAGAGACCTAAAAGCCGTATGCAAAAAATGTTTTAATTTTAGGCTTTGACTTAGGCTTGGGATTAGGCTAAGACTTGGGCCTAAGTTTTAATTTCATTTGTTTGGCTTCAATTTTTCAACTTCTTATACTTCAGACTTTAAGTTTTCCATTTTCAATTATAAGCTCCAGCTCCAAGTGTCCAAGTCTTCAAAGATTCTAAATTTTGTTTTCATGCGTAATAAAGAGAAAAGAAAATAAAAAAAGAGTTTGCTGAAAGACGAAGCAAATTTGACTGGGCTGTCTATTCAGATAATATTCATGTAAGTAACGAATCATATATAAGTATAAACCATACAGAGTGGACAGGGGGGTTGAAGGGGGGTTATACCCCCAAAAAAAACTTGAACCTTGTTGAAACCCCCTTTCCCTAAATTTGGCGGATCCCAGTACTAAAAACGCCAGAAATTTGGGGGGGGGGGGCAGTGCATACATGGTAACATAACACCCACAAAATATGTATAATAATACTACATAGTAGCATGTAGAGTAAAAAGTTTTTTTTTAATTTTTTTAAAATTCTCTGGTTTAAACGTATACTTAACTAAAATTGCTACACTATGATGTGTTTCATCATTTGGAAATGCTCTAATATATCAGTTTCTGCTAAATAAATTTTGGTTTTTTGATTAAACATCACAATAGTTATAAATCAACGCTAAAATAGTATTTTTCTGAACAATGATTTTAAATTAGCAAAAATAAAGCTGAAATTTGTGCTTTGAAACTAATTTTAAGCCTACATAGGTTTTTAAAATGTTTTGATTGTAAAACTATTCAATATTTAAAATTTAAATGCAAATAGTCCATTCCAAACTTTTAAATAGAAGCATTTTCTGTAATTGAAACATTTAAAAAATGGGAACGAAGTGCGCCACCAGCGCCGTACCTACGAAGCGGTTAAAAAAACTAAAAATTCCCAAAAACGCTTTAACTTTTGTAATATTAAGAAGAAGAAGAAAAAGAAATTTTTATTTGTTACAAAGGTTACAGATTGGTAACATACTTATATTACAACAAAAAAATGTTAAAAAAAAAATTCACATATATGAATTATAAATGAAACATAAGTACAATCGAAAGGATATAACATGCAATAATTTTGACTACAAACAGTGCTGTTAAAATAAAAAATCGCTTTAGTATAGTTTAAATTACTATAAAAACATTTGTTTACATGATAGATAAATAAAAAGCCTTAATAAGTAAATACTATTTTAAAACCAGACTTGAAAATTTCTTTTGAAAGCTAAAAAGTGATGGGGAAGAAACTAAGACAGAAGGGAGCTTATTCCATAAATTAACTATGCGATTAGATAAAAAAAATTTGTGTAAGCCCGTTTGTGCGAGTTTTTGTATTAGTTTCTAAAGAAATAAATTTTTCTGTGGGTATAGGCACCTTGCACTGAAACGCAGTTTATACATGAAGTATGCAATATACATTAGTGTCACCATAATGGATAATTACCGTACTCCTACTTATCTTTTCGTAGTATGCAGATCAACCGATAGAAAGCGCGCGAAATTTCGATCGGTTGATCTGCATACTACGAAAGATAAGTAGGAGTACGGTAACTATCCATTATGGTGACGCTTATGTATATTGCATACTTTATGTATAAACTACGTTTCAGTGCAAGGTGCCTATATCTAATTGCCCATTTAACATTTTGTAACAAAGCAGCAGGTCATTTTGGATAGGACGGACTGAAAGTTTGTCCAGATTTAATTCTTTAATTCGAGTTTCATAGTCGACTTTAGGGAAAGAACATCTCTGATATAAACGCCTAGTAAAAGTATGTTGAACTTTTTCAACTTGATTAATGTCCATAATGTAGTAAGGGTTCCAAACGTAGGTTTCAAACTCCACAAGAGGACGCACAAAAATTTTGTGGGCTTTTAATAAAATACTCTTGTCTTTGGTACGAAATGATCTAAATAAATTAGCCATCCTGTTTTGGCCTTTTGCTGCTATTGATGCGCAATGAGAAGAAAATTTTAGATTAGAAGAAATTAAAATGTCCAAATCTCAAACACAATTTTTAGTAACAATAGTATTATTGTACAAATGATAATTATGATTTAGATTCTTTACTCCATGATGAAGAACATAAAACTTATTTATAGCAATGGTTAGCTGCCATGTTTTTGTCCAATCACAGAAAATATTAAGATTTTGTTGAAAATGATAATGAGAATTCATATCATCAAAAACATGATAAAATTTAGCATCGTCGGCAAAAACTTTGATAAAAGTTTTGGAGTCGAGGCAATCAGGCAGATCATTGATATAAAGCAAAAAAAGGAGTGGTCCAAGGACGCTACAAACGGATACATAATCTGAGCTTACAAAATTTTGACCAAGGTCATTAAAATTATCATTTAGAATTACTTTCTAACGTCTGTTACTTAAAAAACTGGAAATCCAACTCAGAAGCTCATAGTCTATTCCATAAGCCTTTAATTTTGTCACCAATTTGGGTGGCTGACAGAACCAAAGGCCTTAGAAAAGTCTATGTACATTACATCTACTGACTTTTTGTTTTCAATAGAATTTAACCAATCAGAAACACTAGAAAGTAATTGCAAGACGACTGATTTCTTTTTTAGGAATCCAAACTGATCCGGCTGTATAAGCTTTTTTTTGTTAAGATAGATTAGTAAATCGTCGGCTATGATACTTTCCATGATCTTACATAGGATACAGGTAAGGGAAATTGGGCGGTAATTTTGACGATTACTGCTTATTCCCTTTTTAAAAATTGGAAGAACAGAAGCATCTTTCCACAGTAAAGGAACAGTACCAGCTACCATTGAAAACTCAAATATACGAGCCAAAGGAACAGCTAGGGTGGTGGCAATATTGTGCCAATAGATAGGCGGTAAGCCATCTGGAGCGTTAGACGACTTTTTAGGAAGCTTTTTAAGTTTTTTTCGACAAAATTAACAGGAAAAGAAATAGAAAATAATGCTGTCATGCTCATCTACTTGTAGTGAAAACTCAGGAAGAATCCTGTTATCTTTGGTAAAAACACTAGCAAAATAATTGTTAAAAAGATTGCATTTATCATTATTATTTATTACTAAGGAACCATCATCGTTTTTGATAGGTCCAATATTCGAATTTTTACTAAACTTTTTCTTAGCAAAGCGAAAAAATTTGGAACTATCACCACCATTGATAGATTTATGTTCTAAATCATCATAAAAACGTTTTAAGGCATCATTATAACTTTTATCGCATTTAACCGATTCTTGTTTTAGCTCAGGATTAATTTTTGATTTTTTGTGCAATTTTCGTGTTTTTTTTCGTTTTAAGAAGTTTATAAAACGAGGATAATTTATTTGGTTGGCTTTCATTTTTTTAACGGTACAAATTTTTTAATTAGTTTACTGTTTACGGATACAAATTTGTTGTACAAATCATTTATATTATTTGAGGAATTAATCAAATTTGCCCAATTAACCTTACAGAGCTCATTACATATGCCGACACAGTCAGCTGATTTGTAATCACGGTATGAGGATACATTACACTTTTTACTGTTGACGGAAAATGTGAGTAAAAATCAATAGTTACGTGGTCACAAGACGCAGTAAAGGGCTCTTTCAGAAATATCTATTATTAAGTTTTTTTATTACAGAGGAATAAATCAATTATGTTTCCTTTAATATGGGTTGCAAAATCAATAAACTGCGAAAGACCATTTTGGATAACGTATTCTAAAAAAACATTATGAGAAACATCATTATTTAAAGAGTTTAAATCGTTCAACAGCTCGATATAATTGATTTCAAATGTAGGACAGGCAAATTTGGGTGGGCGGTACTGACAAATAATGCGGATTTTTTCGTTAGTTCGATTTATTAGTTTGACAGCTAAACTTTCAAGTGGTTAATATTTTTCTGGCAAAATTACTTCTGAAGCCTTTAATATTTTTATTTATCAAGATACGTACTCCGCCACCTAATTTGTCTTGTCGATCCTTTCTGAAAACAGTGTAGGAGCTATCTGAATTTAATACAGCATCTTGGACAGTAGAGTCAAGCCACGTTTCGTAGATGCAAAAAATATCGTATTTTTTCTCATAAGAATAGCGCTGATAAATTATCAAATTTGTTTTTTAAACTGCAAAAATTAAAAAAATTTGCACGCTAAGAAACCTTTGCATCTGTCCTATGCGAATCTTTGATTGCGTGTGGTGACATTTTGCTGTCGGTGAGGTGGTGCGAATTTTTAAGAGGCAGGGACTACCTCCCAAGAATCTGGCGAGAGACCAATATGCTTGACAAGGTGAGAGTATTCCCGCTCTTTTGTTAACATATCGCGCTTATTGTACAAATTTTAAATAACTTTACGTTCTCTTAGCGTAAAACTGGGCCTGATAAATACATTATGAAAAATCCTGATTTTTATTTTTAAGTGTCTTGCTTTATCCAAAACTAAGGAACGTTCGGCTGAGCGCTCGAACCTAACCTTCATGAAACGAGGAATCGAGATTTCGAACCAATAAATATTTGAAATATTCCAACCGTAAAATGTACTAGTCGCTCGCCGTTTTTTTTTATTTTCCCCTTATAATGATTGGCGCTGGTGTCATTGTACCCTTTTCCTTCCCTAAAAAACCTTTATTCAGAACTAGTCGATAGAAAATCTTATTCATACCTGTAAATTGTAATCGTTTAGTACGTTACACTTACGAAGTTTTTTTAATAAAAATTTATTTTACCATATTATACTAGTGATCGAAATTCGGGAAATAAAATCAATATAACAAGTAAAAATATTTATTATGCATAGCAACATATAAATTTAACATTATAACAGACAATCATTTTATGTATATAATGCTCCTAATTAAAAAAATTGATCAACTTTATCAACGAATTAATGAATTAAAATACTGCAAACCCGGGCATAACAAAATGGTAGGGTAAGTGATTTCACTTCCACGCTTATTTGTGTTTTAAAAGATTTTTTTTTATTTTTCTTTTAAAGTACTATTTTTTCAGTGTTAAAAATACAGTTTAAAAACAAAAAACAACAAATTTAATTTTTAAATCTCGTTATGTTAATTCAATAAAAAAATTGTATTCCAAGCCTTAAATTTTTATAAAACTAAAAACAATTATTTATTGTTTTCAAATTAATAGGTTTCTAAATTTTTTTGATTGAGAAAATGCTCGTTATAATAAGCCTATTAGACATATTCAAGACCAACACGACGGCCTCAGTTGGGCAAACACTAAATTCCACCGACTTCGACTCCGACTCCGTCCAAAATCTACCGTAATCTACCGTAATTTTTAGTATTATGAAAATTTTATTCTAAGCCTAAGCCTAAGCTTAACCTGCACATCAATATATAATTTGCAGAAATTTGAGGCGGAGTCGGAGTCGGAGTCGGTGGAATTTAGTGTTTGCCCTCAGTTGGGGCAAATCCCACTTGGGTCGTCCACAACATTTACAGGCTAATAATACAGTTGGATTTCCCAGTTGCAGTTGGTATTGATTATTAAAATAAAAAAATATTTTTAATTAAATTTTTTTAAAAAAATAAACAACTAAATATAACGAAAACTTTTAAGTCATTTTTTTATTTCAGCTAAAATTTCAAACGCTATTTTTTTTAAAATTCATGAATGATCTCAATAAACCGATTTTACAAAAAAAAAGAAAAAAATATTAAAATAACATAACAAGTATTAACAAACTAAATAATATATCAGAGTTTCACTAAGTGCACTTAAAAACATAACTTACTTTTAAATCATTTTTGGATTAAAAAATTTCTGAAATAAGATTTTTCAGAATTCCTTTAAAAACATGTACGAACTAAAGTTAAAATTCTTCAGACTGAAATAGAGGGCGTAACCACTCGCCGTCAGGAAGAAATAAAGAATGAATGCGTGAGAATAAAAATAATAAATAAAGTTTTCAGAGATGATGTAACCAAGTATTATTAAGTTGCATCAGGTCTTTCTCTCCACGTGATATTTTCTCGAAGAACGAACGAAAAACTTTACAACCTAGTTATTTTCACCATGATAGAATTTATCTTTAAGTCTTCTTTTGCTAGAATTTTATTATAATTGAGAAAAAAAGAATCATGACTAATTATTACTGAAAATTATAAGATAAAATAAATTCCAAGCAAAAAAATACTTCAATTTTGAATTAAAATCGATTAAAACCGGCATATTTTTTTATTATTATTAAAATAAGGGTAATCAAGTTTATGTTGCCGCAGGAGGTATTATTAATAATTAGTTTTCGATAGAAACTATTTTTCCCAAAACATTAAAGCTTTATCCTGAGATATATTTAACCGCCTCCCCACCTGCGTATTAAGCTTTTTGGTAAAAAGGATATTTTTTTCCATACAGTCACAAATATTTTTGCTATCACTACAAATTATATGCCTATTTAATTTCACTAAAAACTGTCGATATTAAAAAAAATGAAACGCCCAAACGAGCTGATTATTAATAATTTTTAATTTCCGAGCTTAGCTTTGGAGCAATCCTGTAACTAAGAAATTCCGTCCTTTTTTATATTGCTTTTCTGACTAATAAAAAATTAACGCCTTATATCAAAAACAGTTGACTTAAAATTACGCGATTATTATTACGCGAGCTTCATGTTTATAAGCCTGTATTTATCGAAATAACATTATTTTCGTGTTGGGTAAGAACTCTTTCTTTTAGTTCATAAGCCAATCTAACAAATACGTAAAAAGAAATATTCGCAAAATATATCGAATATTCGGATTTTTAGTTCGGTCAAAAATACAAATATTTTCAATAAGGCCTGTTGTGGCACATACACACACACACACACACACACACACACACACACACACACACACACACACACACACACACACACACACACACACACACACACACACACACACACACACACACACACACACACACACACACACACACACACACACACACACACACACACACACACACACACACACACACACACACACACACACACACACACACACACACACACAACACACACACACACACACACACACACACACACACACACACACACACACACACACACACACACACACACACACACACACACACACACACACACACACACACACACACACACACACATATATATATATATATATATATATATATATATATATATATATATATATATATATATATATATATATATATATATATATATATATATATATATATATATATATATATATATATATATATATATATATATATATACATATATATATATATGTGTGTGTGTGTGTGTGTGTGTTTGGTTAGCCTCCCTTGCGTATGTAAAACCTAAAGTACAAGCGTAAATACAAAGCGATTTTATGTCTTTCTAAATGTCCGGTCTCGTTTGTTATGGTGTAATGGTTAGCATGCTAGAATCGACTTCGTATGTTACGGGTATAATCCATGTATTGACCAAATTTTAAAACAAATTTGGCTGTTGAAATTTTTCAACGCTTGTTATGTTTACTTTTTTCTAAGTTCGTCACATATTTGGTAGCCGATACATATATAGCACAACATATAACCAAAAAATATACAATTATTCTCAAAAGTACTGTGCCGCGTTGGCAACTCATTTCTCTTTTAAAAAAATCATTTATTTGAGTCTCCTTGTTTATCAGATAACTTTTTTTCCAATTGTTGTCCTGTTTAGTGCGGCTACCGGTAGGTGGACTTGGATCGGGAGAAGTGACCCCGCCTCCCTGCCGCGTTTTGATAGGTCACGTGGGCTCGCCCGCCGCTCACGTGACCCGGGAGTAGCAGCGGTACGACCACGCTGCTCTTCTTTCGCTCTGGACTCCGCGCGGAGGGGAAAACGCCCAGACGATCGTCAATTTCGCTCCCGGCATATTCGTCCATTTCGTTGGTGACGCTCTCGCTCAAGACGGCGGAGTTTCTCCCGTCCGCCGGAAGGGCTACTTGTTCGATGGCGCTATGGCTGCCGTCTGAAATTTCACTTCCGATTACAAGTTTAATTAACGAGGCCTAATTTTAACTTTTAAAAAATCCATATTCCTCGCTTTTTGGAACTAACGTTTTAATTCCTCCGCTGTAAATTTTTCAAACAACTGAAACAACAGCTTATATCGATTTTGTATCAATATTTTATTATCTTCATATGCAAAAATCACTAAAACCTGTAAAAAACACTTTCAATTAAAAACTACATCCACAATTAGCGTGATGTTGCAATCTGAAATTTAACCTATGATTATACGTTTTCTTTGTTCGGACGTTTAGTTACCATGGAATTGGTAATTTTAAACTTTAAAAAATCAATACTTTTTGTGTTATAATTCATCCGCGTATTTTATGTCGCTTTTTTACGCTTTAAGCGAAGAAAGCAACTAAAATAACGGGCTAAAGGGTGGTTCATACTTATGACAAAACGTCTTTTGGACAAAGTCCAAAGGACAAAATCCCTTTGGACTTTTTTCAAAGGACAAATACAGCGTCAAAACGTTTTCTGGACTTTGTTTTTTGGATTTTGTCCAAAGGACAACGTATTCATAGTTTTTTGTCCTTTGGGCTTTTCCCTTTGGACTTTGTCCTTTCGACTTTGCCCAAAAAACCAATTTCAAGTAGAATTCATACTTCTTCCAAAAGAAAAAGTCCAAAGGACGTTTTGGCTTGTCCAAAGGACGTTTTGGCTTGTCCAAAGGACGTTTTGGCTTTTCTAAAATTGTCCTTTGTACTTTGTCCAAAGGACAAATTCTAAGTAGCGTTCATACTTCGTCCAAAGGACGTTTTGGCTTGTCCAAAGGACGTTTTGGCTTTTCTAAAATTGTCCTTTGGACTTTATCCAAAGGACGTTTTGTCATGAGTATGAACCAGCCTTTATAGTAGCTTCTGTAGCGATATACTTAACTATGATTAAAACGTTTTGAAACTCAAATAAAAAAGTACATTTACGTAATGTTATTACTAAAAAAACCAGTGTGATGCTTTTCGGTTTATACTCATTTCTGTTTAACCCATCAAATCCATTATATCAAAACTCTTTTTAAAGCTTTCCTATAAATACAATTAAATTTTTGTGGTAATCCTTAATACACACAGCAGTGAGACGTGATTTAAATTTCGTGTGTAAGACGCGATAATAAACGTAAAGAGCTAAGTGCAAACAAAAATACTTTCAATTTGTAACACTTGCTTATCTATATAACATTTAATATAAGATAACTTAAAAAAAATTCCTTAAAAACTACGGTTTAAATTTTGTTATAATTTTAATGTTTTTTTCCATTAATTCTTTAATTAAGATTCTGTTTTGAAACTAAACTAATCAAAAACAGCTGGAATTTATTTACGTGACAGTTCGTTCCATTTACCTCCAATTTTATTACAAACAAATGCTTTTCTATTTTTTTTACGACTTTTTGTATTAGATTTTGATTCAAATAAAAAAATTAGATTTATTTATATATAGAATGTTAAGCATACTCTAAATTATATATTTAGTGTTTTCTTCGTTTATGAAAAGTTTTTGCTTCTTCGTTTATGAAAAGTTTTTGCAAGGTTAAAAACTATGGTTGATTTGATTTATATCTGGGTGACTGCGAAAATCAGAATGCAGACATGACCGGACCAATTAAAATTGTGCGGTTATGACCTTTTTTTAAACGAATTTTAAACGAAGAACGCAACATTTTTTTAAATTCCACCGACTTTTTTACAAAATATACAAAAATTAACCAATTTTAGTCCTTAAAAAATTTGTTTTTGGGTTTCAAATTAAGTGATTTGATAAATAATTACTAAAATATGGGGATTTAGGGTCGATAGAGCCTTGGGAACTTGGAGCTGGAACTTGGAGCCAAAAATAGGGAACTTGGAGCCGTAGATGGGGAACTTGGAGCCCTAAATTGGGAACTTGGAGCCGAAAGTAAAAATGGCTAAAACGTGTTCCTTAGCCTAAGCGAAGCCTAAATATAACCCTAAACCACTTTTTTTTCTTAAAGGCTCCAAGTTCCCAAAAATTTCCGATGGCTCCAAGTTCCCTGCTTGTGGCTCTAAAGACCCCGTACCAATATGGGTTTTGATCTTTATTATTTAAATTTTCTTGTTAAAAATTTTGAATGATTTTATCGTCAAATAGTCGATTCAATACTGAAATTATCGAGGTCAGCTAAATTTTATTTGCCTATAATGTTTGTCCTCATTGGAATATTTTTTTGATGAAAAAAATGTAGTATACATCTTTTGTTGAAACAAGTAAAATATTCTTAATTAATTATATTTTTTGTTGCAAGAAAAAAATCCTAAACATTAAAACATACTTTGAAAATTTTTGGGCCGTCCGTTAAAGACCCGTATAGAAATAAATACAAAATAATTTTTTTTTTATTAAAACGGCCACATTTTGGCTTCAAGTAAGAATGGGTTAGTTTGAAAACTGCATATAGGTAAAGAAAGGATAGGGAATTCTTTTCGTATTCTGTAGTTATTGTTTGCTTAGTGTCCTAGCAAAACTATTTTACAATAATGTGTGCTGAACAAAAGTTAAAAAATTATAGTGCTTCGGTAAAAAAAAACAAAAATTATATTATGTTAGAAATCATATTTTTTACCATCGGCGAAATATATTGTTTCAAATTTTTCACCAAAAAAGACTTTTGCTGACTATAAAAAGACTGTAATTCTTTATTAGAAAAATTGCTTATTTATTATTGCAACTATGTTTAAATTCTATGCATTAGGTACATGTAATTTAACCAAAAACGTTTAAAATGGAACCATTTACATTCAACTTTCCCGAAAGAAAAAATAATCGATAATAATTGACGCCAATAATAATTGATAATTAGCGATTATTATTATTAATCTAAACCAATTAAGAAAAAATTGTGTAAATTCTTAAAGGTGTGGTGCGGAGTCAAACTTTTTGTCTTCGATTTTTATAATTTTTTGTGAAAACATTATCCCTGCCCCCAATAGCTCAAAAAATTTTTTCCAACAAAATAATTTCAGTGGTTCAGAAGTTATGACCACCCCCCCCCCCCAAAAAAAATGGCATTTTTCCACAATTCTGTACGTGTCCGATTGCTCAATGAGTATAACGAATTACGTTACAAATTTTACACTCAAAGAAAGCGGCTACTTTCTACTTTAATTTGATACCTTGATCGTTAAGATTGGTTCAATATTTGTCGAGATATTGGGTTTCCCGTACGAAAAACCCCCGCAGCTTTTTCGTTAAAAACACCAAACGACTACGTGATTTTGTGAAGTTTGCCCAACCTTTTTTCTTTACTTTGTGTTTTTAACGAAAAAATCGAGGGTTTTTTGTACGAGAAACGCACCAATTTTAACGATCAAGGAATCAAATTAAAGTAGAAAGTAGCCGCTTTCTCTAAGTACATAATTTGTAACTTAAATTGTTATACTTATTGAACAATCTTTTACGTACAGAATTGAATAAAAGATAGCATCATTCTGATTGTGTAAAATGTAGTTGAAGGAAATGGTGTGAATTTTATTTCAAACCGACATGTTTCGGACTAATTCCTTAGTCCCTTTTCAAGGCTATTTTACATTTGTTAGGATCGCAAAACCTAATTTAAATAAATTAAAGAATATAATTTTAATTTTAAATTGACTAGTAAAAATAATAATAATAAAAATCAGGTTAGTTTAAGCCTTCCGAACAAATGTTAACGGCGCTTACCGGGAGAAGGATAAAACGGCACCCAGGAAAATAAAACAAAATAAAATAAAACAAAAAAATTAGTGATGCATTTATATATAGCATAAATTTGGCAATTTTCTCAAACGTTGATTCACGGAAACCTTTATTTGGATTAATTTTTAAAAATGATTTGTTACATTTCATGATTTATATTTTGAAATTGTTTATAATTACAAGTTATTAATGTTGTGTTTGTTGATTAAATTAAGGAAAAGATTTTTAAAAACGATTATTTTGTTTATTTTATAAATATTTTTAGAAAATTTTTTAGAAAAAGCTTCAAAAAATTTTTGAAAAACCTGTTTTTAGAAATTTTACACAAATATGCTCATGCTATTTTGTTTGTTTTTTACTTAAAAATACTAAAACACATAGTTAAATATTACGAAGCCTTTTTTTGCATTGCTGAAATTAGAAGAGCATAGTTGTCAGAAACTGTAAGAGATCGATTAAAAATTTGCAAACTTTGCAGATTAAAAATTTGCAAAATTTGCAGACTTTGCAAACGCTTTTGTAAAAATAGCTTCTTTAAACTTACGTTGAAAACTGTATTTTTCGAATACGCAACGATTTTGTAAATCACAAATTAGATAAATTACCCCCAAGTATAGAGAAACACGATCAGAGTTCAGAAATTTTCAAATTCATGAACGCGAAAAATACAGTTTTCAACGTTAGTTTAAAGTAGCTATTTTTACAAAAGCGTTTGTAAAGTCATTATTCGATCTCTTACAGTTTCTGACAACTATGCTCTTCTAATTTTAGCAATGCAAAAAAGGCTTCGTAATATTTAACTATGTGTTTTAGTATTTTTAAGTAAAAAAACAAAATAGCCTGTAGCATAATTGTGTAAAATTTCTAAAAACAGGTTTTTCAAAAATCTTTTTAAAGTTTTTTCTAAAAATTTTTCTAAAAACATTTATAAAATAAACAAAATAATCGTTTTTAAAATTTTTTTCCATAATTTAATCAACAAACACAACATTAATAACTTGTAATTATAAACAATTTCAAAATATAAATCAAATGTAACAAATATTTTTAAAAATTAATCCAAATAAAGGTTTCCGTGAAAATTTTCAACGTTAAAGAAAATTGGCAAATTTATGCTATATATAAATATGCATCACTAATTTTTTGTTTTATGTGTGCTGTTTTATCCTTCTCCAGGTAAGCGCCGTTAACATTTGTTCGGAAGGCTTAAACTAATCTGATTTAAATTATAATTATTTTTACTAGTCAATTTAAAATAGTTAAAATTATATTCTTTAATTTATTTAAATTAGATTTTGCGATCCTAGCAAATGTAAAATAGCCTTGAAAAGGGACTAAGGAATTAGTCCGAAACATCTCGGTTTGAAATAAAATCCACACCATTTCCTTCAACTACATTTATTATACGTACAGAATTGTAAAAAAACGCCATTTTTGTGAGGTCATAACTCCTGAACCACTGGAGATATTTTATTGAAAAAAATTTTGTGGGCTATTGGGGGCAGGGGTAAGGTTTTCACGAAAAATTATCAAAGTCGAAGACAAAAAGTTTGACTCCGCACCGCACCTTTAATATGTAGTAATAAAAATTTTAAAAAACAACATAACACTTACAAATGGGAGTTTTGATCCGTCCTTTATCCAGAGATTCTGGAAATTTTTCTTCTAAAAAAGCGTCCCACATCGAATCGATCAATTGCATACAAAACAAAACTCCAGAGTGCAGGGTAATCTGCTTCAGCACGAAATATCCGTCGATTTTAATGCAATTATGAACAAATACCGGACAGCGTTACAGGCTTACTGAGGATTTAGGGTCGATGGAGCCTTGGGAACTTGGAGCTGGAACTTGGAGACAAAAATAGGGAATTCGGAGCCATAAGTAGGGAACTAGGAGTCGAAAATAAAAATCGCTAAAACGTTTACCTAAGCCTAAACGAAACCTAAATCTAACCCCAAACCAATTTTTTTCTTAAAGGCTCCAAGTTCCCATGGCTCGTGGCTCCAAGTTCCTAAAAGTTTCTCATGGCTCCAAGTTTCCTGCTTGTGGCTCTAAAGACCCCGTACCTTACTGAGCTATTAGATTTCACGGATCAAGGAAATTTAAAGGTACGGTGCGGAGTTAAACTTTTTCTTTTCGATTTTCATAATTTTTTGTGAAAACGTTACCCCTGCCCCCAATAGCCCGCAAAAATTTTTTCAACAAAATATCTCCATTGGTTCAGGCAGGAGTAATGACTCTCCAAAAATGGCGTTTTGCGACAATTCTGTACGTGAAAGATTTATCAATGGGTATAACGATTTACGTTACAAATTATGAACTGAAAAAAAGCGGCTACTTTCTATTTTAATTTGATATTTTGATCGTTAAGATTGGTGCAGTATTTGTCGGGATATTGCGTTTCACGTACAAAAAACCGGCGATTTTTTCGTTAAAAACACCAAAGGACGTCAGTGATTTTATGAAGTTTGGCCAACCTTTTTTTCTTTACTTCGTGTTTTAGCGAAAAAATCGCAGGTTTTTTGTACGAGAAACGCAATATCTCGACAAATACTGCACCAATCTTAACAATCTAGGTATCAAATTAAAGTAGAAAGTAGCCGCTTTTTCTGAGCGTATAATTTGTAACTTAAATCTTTCACGTAAAGAATTGTCGAAAAACTCTATTTCTCTGGGGTGATAACCCCTGAAACACTGGAGATATTTTGTTGAAAAAATTTTTGTGGGCCATTGGGGGCACGGGTAAGATTTTCACAAAAAATTATCAAAATCGAAGACAAAAAGTTTGACTCCGCACCGTATCTTTAAGGAACTTATAGCCGAAAATGGATAAATCGAAACCGGAAGTGGGAAACTTGAAGTCTAAAGTTGCAAAAACGTTCAAAACTATTTCTAAGTCTAAGTCTAGACCACATGTAGGAAACTTGGAGCCGTAAAGTTTAAATTACTAAAACCCATACTTTAGCCTTATACAAATCCCTAAAATCTAAATCCAAACTTTTTTTTTATTTTTGGCTTGAAGCTCCTTTTGGTTTTAAAATCCTAAAAATTTTGATGGCTCCAAGTTTATCTTAAACTTTAAAAACCCTTTCGTGATTTCGTCTTTGGTATTTTTAAAATAGTTTTAAAATACATTCAGTCAGTCCACTAAAAAACAAATTTAAACCGACATATCCAATTAAAAGCAGCTTGAATTTGTATAATTGTTTTATCAGTCGGGTTATTGTTTTAAAAAAACTCAATTAATTACACTTAAACTAATTATATTTTTATGTAATTATCCCAACACTGATACCGGCAGTTCCTGTTTGTAGTCTTCCTCGTGAAAATCAAGATCCGCCAGCTCCAAATTACGAACCAAAAATCTGAAATAAAATTATTAATATGTATTAGGGTAACTGACTTAATTTCGACCACCTTTTTTTACTCTTTTTGATAATTTTTTTATGGGTCTTCTAATCGAGCTAGGATTTGGTCTAAAAATCAAACGACAGCTATTTTTGTTATTCCAGTGCAAAATTTTTATTACACTTAAAAATCAGTGGAGGATTAAGCTTTTTTGTAATAGTGGCCGAAGTTAAGGCGCGTTCCATTAACTTCGGCCACCAGAAACTTCCATTAACGTTCCATTAACTCCGGCCACTGGCTATAACTATTGCTAAACCGAACGATAAATATTTTTAAAGGTTGCAAATTTATCCTTAGGTATTGTTCTTAATTTAACTTAACTTAATTTTTTCCCGTTTGAAAACTTTTATAGCTATTAGCAAGTTTTTAAATAATTATGTCAAAACCTTAAAAAAACACAAGTTTTAACAACACGTGTTTTTGTTGAATTTTTTTTGGTGTGAAAGAATATTTCAAGATAAAATGGCTTTTGTTACAGCCAGCCAACTTTAAATAAAGCCTGATAAAAATTTTATTCCACTCTATTGAGTTTTTTTATATTTTTAACCTAAAAATAACAAAAAAACAAAATCCGCCTTAATTTCGGCCACCTTTTAGATTTAAAAAAAAAAACAAAAACAAACACCAAAAACACAAAAAAACCGATTACAGAACCCAAAATCATCAACTTTTAGGGTAAACAAATCGTTAAAAAAGTTAAGGAGTGGTATAATTCCACACCAACCTTTGCCTATCCTTGATGTTTCATATTTGATTGCATTTCTCCACCAAGAAAATAACCTAAATTTTTTTACTGCATTTCAATAATTTTTGAGAAATTTCTATATCGGTTTATTGACAGTTCAAACCTAACCAATTGGGGGTTGGATTACTCCAGCTCGCAAAGATGTTTACTACGTAATTCTTATGAATGCATCCCTCCGCCAAAGGAAATAACCTGACATTTTTACTGTGTTTTAATTTACTTTCACAACTTTTTGAAGAATTGGTACTCTATATCCTGGTAAGTGGTGTGTTGGGAACAATACGTAACTGAACGAGAAACAGGCAAAAAAACAACGTATTGCTCAAATGCAAGTACTGTCGATTTGGATAAACAACCTTGGTTCTTGAACTCTGTGCTGCTTGTTTGTTTATTGCTATACTGGAAACAAGCATTGATTGGTATAAAATAGATGTTTTTTGTTATAAAAACATTTGACAACCCGTCCCAAACATATTATGAAATTGACAGCTATTATTATACCCTATTCATTATAAACATATTTTGGCATCTTATTCACGGCAGGTGCCAGGCCCTGATTCCATAGATGAAGACGGTCAAAAAACTAGGGGGTTGGGTGCTGTTTACCCCTGGTAAATGACATATCAAAATCTAGGAGGGGGTCCTAGGGGGGTGGTCGACCCGGGGTGGAAGATTTTGAAACCTAGAGGGGGTCAGGTGGGGTCCAATTTCCGAAGCAAAATACTTTTAAACCATTAAAGGTACATTTTATTGAATAAAAGCCGATATTCAGGCATAAAAAGGGTGTAAAAACATGAATTTTTTTTAAAATTTCACGATTTTGGAAGAAAATTTAGTATAAAAAAAATATTTAAAATTTTCTCGAGATAGGGGAGGGGGGGGTCAGATTTCAAAATCTAGAGGGGGTCAGGGGTAAAAAATTCGAAAATTTGGAGGGAGGGGGGCCCCTGGATTTGTGGATCTAGTGGGGGGGTGGACCCCCCTAGAAACATCCAAAATTTCGAGGCTAGGGGGGTGGACCCCACCCTACCCCCCTTGTTCATCTATGCCTGGTTCAACAATCCTCTGTTTATTTTAAATAAATGGAAGACAATTTATATAATATGTTTATCTTGTCTGTGTAGGGAGTACCAAGTGTTTTAAAAGTAAACGCGTTTATGAACAAGTTTTTCCTTTAAAGGTGGCAAAAAGCGCACGCATTCAGATTCAGCACGTCCTTTAAAAAAATAAACCAATTTTGTTCAAATTAAAAAAAAACTAAAAAGCTTGTGCTAGCAATATACCAAACGATGTTTCTTATCTATTAAGTCTGGTTCATACTTATGTAAAATCGTCCTTTGGACAAAGTCTAAAGGACAAATACAGCGTATAAACGAATGTAAAAACGTCCTTTGGACTTTGTCCAAAGGACGTTTTTACATAAGTATGAAGCAGCCTTTACTTACAAAAGAATTTTGTGTTTTTTTGGACCTGGGTTGGTTTGGTTCTAACGCGCGTTTAAAAGTTGTGTGGTGGGTTGGGTGGGAAAACCCCATTGACCTGACCTTGATATTTCTATATTACTGCATTCCTCCGCCAAGAAAATAACCTGACTTTATTAATGTGTTTCTATATTATGTTTGAGAAATTTCTTCCGGTCCACTCATAATTTAATACAACCTAGTGAATTGTGGGTGATATAACCCCACCCGTACACAGGTGAGAAGGGGGGGGGGGGGGCAGGGTGGGGTCCCTCCTCCTAGCCTCAAAATTTTGGGACCCCTCCTAGACGAAATTCTAGGGACCCCCCACTTCCCCCAAATTTCCGAATTTTTTACCCCTCCTGACCCCCCTCAAGATTTTGAAATCTGACCCCCCCCCCTCTCCCCCTCAGGAAAATTTTAGGTACCTTTTTTATACTAAATTTTCTTCCAAAAACGTGAATTTTCATCACATATTCATGCTTTTACACCCTTTTTATACATGAATATGGCTTTTTATTCAATAAAATGTAGTATTATCCTATACAAATTAAATAACAATTATTTAAGTTATTATGGTTTAAAACTGTTTTGCTTTGGACACCGGACCCCACCTGACCCCCCTCTAGATTTCAAAATTTCGCACCCCGGGTCGACCCCCCTAAAAAGCTAGGGGGGGTCCGGACCTCCCTGGGACCCACCTCCTAGAATTCAAAATTCGATTTACCTCGGGTAACCACCCCCCCTAGCTTCCCCGACCGTGCTCACCTATGCACGTACACATGACATGATGATGAAAATCGTGTTAAACAAGTTCTTTCATATGAATTTTAAGGTGGCTGAAATTAACAGAATCATAAAATGCGCAGTTAGTTAAACGCATTGCACAGTGCTTTCGAAAAAAATATCAAAACGTAAAAATTAACAATTTTGAGCCTTAAATAGAAGTTATTTTAAGGTTATATATTTGTTCGTTTTAAATTTGATGTAGTTTAAAAACACCGAAAATCCAGAAAATCACAAAAAAATCTTTTTTTTTGTATAAAAATGTTGATAATGCAGAATAACCGGAATAAAAAACTTCCAGAAGCAGTTTATTCAACATTTATCCAGTTACTTTTGCGCTAGTTTTTTTATGTTTTAAAAGTAAGCCAATTTTCTAACACCCTATATTGGTGGCCGAAATTAAGGCCTGTCCGCAATTAAGTCAGATACCCTAAATTGGGTAATATTGATTTTCCTCGCATATACTTTAGCACACGAAAAAATTGTTAACACCGGATAAATTCTAACCGGTCGTTTCCCAGATTTTTTCACTATATGGAGCGAAGTAATGTCCTCTTAGATAAATAAATTTTTTGACATTTTTAGCAAAAAGCCAAGAGTTTGAGTAATGCTCGGTTATATGACATGTAGAAATTAGAGCTATAACAGCTTAGAACTGTAGTTTTATTGCCCCAGTGCACGAAAGTTTTATAAAAACATTAGTTATTCATACCTGAGCACTGCCCCCCTCGGGGTTTTATCGGGGAGGGGGGGGGATGAGTCGGCAATTCCAAAACAAGGGGGGCACGGGGGGCAACTTTTTGAAACGGGGGGGGGGCAAACAGGGGAGAAAAAAAAGAAGGAAAAAGGAACAAAAAGGACAAAAAAAAAGCGAAATTAAGGTAAAAATAGGTCTAAAATGGCTTAAAATGCATTGAAATAGGCTAAAAACTGCGAAAATTTCGCGATGATGGCGTCATTATAGGTCAAAAATGGCACCATAATTTTTGGGTACTTTTTCATTTTTGGGCGTGGGGAAAATAAAATGGGGGGGCATTTCCAGACCCTGCACAGGTCTGTTTATTTGTTATTAACAAAAAAGTAATATAAAAATTAATCAAAAATAAAAAAGAATTATGGAAATCCATGATCTTTGATTGTCATTTATGTTTTATGTTTTTTCTCGTAAGCTGAGCTTAATGTTTGCTATATTTTGTCTATAAAAGAGTACAAAAAGAGTAAAATAAACTTTTTTAAGCTTTCCGCCAAACTATGACGTGAATGAAAATTGTTCAACTGTGGTGTTGGGTCGCCGGGCTCTTAGCCTTGAGTGACGCCAATGTTAGCTTCTTGGTAGGCTACGACGGCTACTACCTTAAAACCCATCGACACCAACTTCTTCGTCACACTTTGGGGAATATCAGCTATAACATTCTGGAAAAACCACGAATAATAACTATGAGCGACTTCGACACTGTGGAAGTATGAGAACCATTTTTTTTTGAAGTAGCACTGCGTTTAAAACTAGAATCTGGACTCACTAAAACATGGCTAATGGCTCTATTTTCTTTTCATATTAATGTTTTTATATGCTTTTATATCTGAGAAAATCCTGTAGTTGTTGTCGTTTGCCAGTAACCACAGCTTCGTTCAATCCTGGTCGTTTCCATCCGGCACGCTTCTCGCCTTGCTCACCCTCTCTTCCCACTCTCGGAGGAGATCAACAACCGCTGCGGGGTTCGCCCAAAGGTCCTCTGGTCCCAAGGTCGTGTTAATGTGTGAGCATGTGAAAAGATGTTGTGTGTGTTTGTGTTTTGCATAGTGGGCAGTTTGGTGATGTGTATTGTATGGGATTGATTTTGTGTAGGTAAGAGCATACATTGGCAAGTTGGTCTGGAGTGGGGGGGGGGGGTTAGACCCCAAATTAAGGGGGGGGATTAAAATCCGGGAAACGCAAAATACCCATATCGTTTTTTTTTTCTGGAATGCATTTTACCCATATCGTTTTTCGATTTTAAAGAAAAAATAGGTAAGAAACACTAATTTTAGGTCAAAAAGGCATTTTTAAACTTTTTACTGATTAAAACATTTCTTTTTACCTCACAACTTAAGTTTGGAGGCAGTTAGAAGTCATTTTAAAGACATTTTTTCTTCATTTTTCTAAAAATTTTTTCCCACTTCTGAGTGATTAAACTCCCTTCTCAGAATTTGAGGGGGTTAACCCCCTCCCAACCCCTCCCTCCGTGCCCATGTATGGGTAAGAGTTGAGGAAAGGAGATTTCCCCGCCCTGAGTTGGGCGAGGGTTCTCCTGACCCCGCGAGGAAGATTTTCTTCTTCGTTGCTTATTGCTGGTGCTTTTGTTTGAAGTATTGGGTTTATTGGAGTGTTGTTAATGTGGTTTGTGACTGTGTTTGTGTGGATTTGTTGTTTTAGTGCTTTGTATGTTTTGTTGTGTATGTCTGTTGGGATGTTTGTTTGTTTAGTTGTTGTTGTGAAAGATTGTTTGCTTTTTGAGTGTGCTGGGTGCAGGTTGTTGTGTTAAGTGGTTGAGTGGAGTGTTTGTGTCCAATTTTGCTTTTATTGCGTGGAGTTGAATGTGTGTTGTTATTGGGAGGACTTTAGCCTCTGTGTGTATGATGTGTGTGTGCATAGATGAACACGGTCAAAAAGCCAGAGGGGGGTGTTTACCCCGGGTAAATGACATTTCAAAATCTAGGAGGGGGGTCCTAGGGGGGATCGAACCCCCCTAGCTTTCTAGGGGGGGGGGGTCGACCCAGGGTGGAAGATTTTGAAACCTAGAGGGGGGTCAGGTAGGTGGGGTCCAATTTCCCAAGCAAAATACTTTTGAACCATTAAAGGTTTAATAATAGTTTTTTTATAAAATAATACTACTTTTTATTGAATAAAAAGCGATATTCAGGTATAAAAAGGGTGTAAAAACATGAATTTGTGTAAAAAATTCACGTTTTTGGAAGAAAATTTAGTATAAAAAAAGTACTTAAAATTTTCTCGAGAGGGGAGGGGGAGGGGGGTCAGATTTCAAAATCTAGAGGGGGGTCAGGGGTAAAAAATTCGAAAATTTGGGGGGAGGGGAGGCCCCCCCTGGATTTTTTTCTAGGGGGGGGGGGCTCCCAAAATTTCGAGGCTAGGGGGGTGGACCCCACCCTGACCCCCCCTTGTTCATCTATGTGTGTGTGTCTGTGGTGTGCCCTGTTGCGACCCTGAGAGCAGTGTTTTGTATTGTTTGCAGTTGTTAATTTGTGTGTTTGAGGTTGTGGCTGTGGGGCCCCAGACTATGCTGGCATACTCGATTATTGGTCGAGTGATTGCCTTGTATTGTATGTGTATGTGTGTGTGTGAGTGTTTCTTTTAGTTTACCCCACGATGTTGCTGTGAGTGCATTTATGATTTTGGTGTTTTGCGTGCTTTGCTGTTTGTATTTGCGATGTGTCTGTTTGATGTAAGCTTGGGGTCAAAAGTGAGCCCCAAGATTTGGGTTTTTAGTTGTGATGAGTGTTGTGTTGTTTATTTGTGGTGATAGTTGTGTGTTGTACTCTGCAGGGTCTGGTGTGAATCGTGTGGATGTTGTTTTGCTTGCATTTAGTGTGAGTTGGTTGTTGTCTGTCCATGCTTGTATTGCGTGTGAGTATGGCAGTATTTGTTTTGTGCT
Source organism: Microlaimidae sp. YZB2_3 (assembly GCA_030248175.1). Classification (NCBI taxonomy): domain Eukaryota; kingdom Metazoa; phylum Nematoda; class Chromadorea; order Desmodorida; family Microlaimidae; species Microlaimidae sp. YZB2_3. The sequence goes on from JASAMX010029123.1 coordinate 22,429, forward strand.
ATGTGGCGGTTTGGGTGTGATGCGTATATTGTGATGTCGTCTGCATATGTAATGATGTGTACATTTGATGATGGCGCTGGAATGTCTGCGGTGTAGATGTTGAATAGTGTGTTTTGATTTGTGATTGTTGTTGGTACTTGTTTTTGTGCGAGTTTGTGTATGAGTGTGTGGTGATTGACAGTGTCAAAAGTTTTGGACATGTCCACTGCTACGACAACTGTGCGGTGTGGTAGTTTTGGTTTGTTGAAACCTGCTGCTATTGAGTGTAAAGTGTTTGTAGTGCTGTGTATGTAGTGTTGTTTTTTGAAGTCGTGTTGGTGTGTTGTGTGTGGTATGTTGATTGTGATTGATGTATGGGAGTATAATTTTTTTGCGTTTTTGTTTTTTGTTTTTGCGTGTGCGGATATGAGTGAGATGGGTCTGAATGATTGGCTGTTGTTGATGTTTTTGTTTAGTTTTGGAATTGAAATGTAGTTGGAGAGTTTCCAACTGTGTGGTATTGTCATTGTGTTTGTGTTTATTATTTTAGTGTAGAGTTGTGTGAGGTATTGTAGTGCTTTGTTGCCTGGATGTTTCAGGTGGTGTATGTTTGTGTTGTCAGGCCCAACTGAATTGTTTGTTTTGCTGTGTTATTTTGTATTGCTGTGATTGTTTGCTGTACTCTTAGTGTGATGGGGGTGGATTTTAGTTGTTTGATTGTGCTTGTGATTTTGCGGTATGTTTTGTGTGTTTTGTGAGTTGTGGATTTTGTAAATTGTTTGTTTAAATTTTTGTAAATCCTGTAGTTCATGTTAAAACCTTTTTTAAAATTGTCGTAGGACGTCATATAAAAACCCACAAAACCCACAATTTTAATAAGTTCTCGTTTTTATTTTAGATATTTTTTTAATATTGTTGTATGTTCTTTTTAATTATTACCACAAACGTTTCTTTTTTGTAATTAAGATAAAATGTGAATTGGAATGTGAAAGCTTAAAAGAATCAATGTTGAAAGGCCATCACGTCCGCTATGTGGTGTTGCAACGAAAATTAAGCCGCAGTTTGCAGTTTGTAAGAGGTAAATCTTTTTTTAATAAATAAGTTTTTAATTACTAAAACAAAAAACTGGAAACTAATGGATTGAAAAGTTGCATTTATTTATAACCCAAATTTGTCCTCGGTGAACTGTCTATCATAGTTGTAAAATTTGTACCGATGTGTGTGGAGTTGCTATTGTTGCAGCTGTTCGTGTATTTTAGGCGTGCTAGAAATTACCGCATTTGAATGATTATATGCTCAAAATGACAAAAATATAGGTAGGTATTGGCGGTTTTCTCCCTTGGAGTAAAAATGTAAGGACCTTCTGACAAAATAACTGATCTATGCTTTTGCAACCGAATTTATCTTTATAACTGCCAGTTTTATATTTTTAAAGTTTAAATTTTGTAAATAAGATTTTATGTAATTCTCAAAAAAAGCGTCTGAGAAGGCAAGGTAATAAAAAAAACAAGTATCACTACAATATGGGCAATATTGACTGACCAGTGGCGTGCCCAGGATTTTATTTGGGCGGACGGATCAGTGGCGTGCCTAGGATTTTATTTGGGGAGGGGAAATACTAATCCTGAAGAGGGGTCTAGGCCTCTGGGGGCGCCAGCCCCCAGAAATGGGGAGCCTGGGGGGGGCAAAAGCCCCCCAGCGGGATCAAGGGACAGAGCCCCTTGTCAAGGGTGGATTCGGGGAGCAGAATGCCCTCCGCCCGGTGGAGAAAATTTTTAAATTCAGGTGCTAAAATACACTAGAAATTTCAATTTCAGATGATACTTATTACAAAATTTAAGGTTTTTTATCTCTTTACATATAAAACACGTGTTTAAAACGTTAATAAATGGTTGATAGTCATAGTTAAACAAGGGGAGGGGGGCAGGGACGTACCCAGAGTTTCATTTTTTTTGGGGGGGGGGGCAGATTGTAGTAAAAAAAAAATTTCGGGGTGGGCCCCCCCCCCCCCCCCAACCCCCGAAAGAAAGTGACCGCTGAGCGAAGCGAAGCGGAAAAAATTTTGGGTTTTGGGGGGTCAATTGGGGTACTAAAATTATTTTATAGTTTGGCGCCGAGCGATTAGCGAGACGCTAGAAAATTTTAAATTTTTAGTCTCTGAAAACCCCCAGATTTTACTATCTGGCGACCATTTCGCGGAGGGGGGGTGGGGCGGCCGCCCCCCCGCCCAACCACTATCCTTTTTTTTTCTCCCTGTCCGACCGTTTCGGGGGGGGTGTCCGCCCCCCGTTCCCCCTGGTTACATCCCTGGGGAAGGGGGGAGGGTGAGGTCCACCGCCCCTAGCCTCGAAATTATGGCCCCCCCTAGAAAAAAATCCAGGGGCCCCTCTCCCTCCCCCCAATTTTCCAATTTTTTACCCCTTACCCCTCATTAGAAATTAAAATTTGACCCCCCTTCCCCTCGAGAAAATTTTAAGTACTTTTTTTATAGTAAATTATCTTTCAAAAACGTTATTTTTTAACACAAATTCTTGTTTTTACACCTTTTTATACCAGAATATCGTTTTTTATTCAATAAAATGTAGTATTATCTTATAAAAAATAAACATTAAACCTTTAATGGTTTAAAAGTATTTTGCTTTGGACATTGGACCCCACCTGACCCCTTTCTAAGTTTCAAAATCTTCCACCCCGGGTCGACCCTCCCCCCAAAAAGCCAAGGATGGTTTGACCCATAGGAGAACGGTCCCGGCAGCCAGGGAGGGTGGTTACCCGGGGTAAATCGAATTTTGAATTCTAGGAGGGGGTCCGGACCCCCCCCCTAGCTTTTGAGGTGGGGAGGTCGACCTGGGGTGCGAAATTTTGAAATCTAGAGGGGGTCAGATGGGGTCCGGTGTCCAAATTAATAAATATAAATATAAATTCAGAAACATTTCTGATGCGTTTCAAAAGCATAAAAATACCCAAAAAAGTGTAATTTTTCCCCGCTAGTGGGAAGTGAACATTACTCATTTTATTAGTTTTTTTTAAATTTCGATGGATAGTTTTCCATTCAATACATAGCTAAGGCATGTGCCTTTGCCTCAAATATTGAATGGCAATACTATATAGATGTTAAAACTCATCTATTATAAGATATGTAGGTTTTATAATGGCTGTTTTAAACCCCTTAACAACGGTATTTACACTTGTGGGGTTGTCCGCCTTTCCACCTACCCCCATGGTGAAGCGTGGCAGTTTGTATATTTTTTTTTTACTTTTCAAATATTGAGTTATAAAAATTTTATACAAATCTTGGTGTATTCTAAAATCAAAAATTATCAATATAAAATTTTTCCCGCTACGCGGAAAGGTCAGATTTATATATTATATACAGTAAAATTAATATTATCAGTAATATTTTTTGTTATCATAACTTACACCATACTCATTCGCAAAATTTAAAGACATCAAAAAAATAGATTGTTGTAGTTATATACAATTCCATTGCTTGACAATTTTGAAAATCAGACATAATTGTGCAGAAATTAGGTAAAAAAACAAAAGTAAAATGTATGTTCACGCAAACACCAGGGGACAATTTTTAAGCAGTTTTTAGTGCATTTAAAAAAATTTCGCCTCCGGCGGCTGGGAGGACACCCCTCAGACCCCCCGGCCGACGCTTCGCGTCGGCTGGTGCCGCTACGTGGCGCAGGCGGCGGCGCTGCGTGCCGCTTTTGTAACACTTTTTCTCCACCCGGACCGCCCCCCCCCGGAAATGAAATCCTGGCTACGCCACTGCGGCGGAGCCCCCACTTAATTTTTGAAAACGTTAAAAAAGCGGGGATAAACGTAGATAAAGCTGTATAATACACTGTTTTTGACCTAGTAACCTATTATCTAATGTTTTTGCAGTAAAACATGTTTTCATAGTTAAAAATTACATTAGCACACATAGGTGGGCAGCCTCCCGGATTTTGGGGGTATACCCGACCCTCCGAATTCGGGGGGGGGGGTGTCCCAAAAATTTTTGTTGGTGTATACCTCAAATACCCCTTAGTGTTTTTAGTACTGGGACCCCCCAAATTTTAGGGGGGGTGTCCGGGGTACCCCCAAATTTTAGGGGGGTGTGGGTGTCGGCTGTAGTCGGAATTTTTGGGGGGTATAACCCCTCAACCCCCCCCCCCCCTGCCCACCTATGTTAGCACACATTGGCAGAGCCTGAATTTCACAAAAAAGAAATTTAGAGACCTTTTCAGACTCCTTGGCTACACCCACATTGTAAACCAAAGCACATGAGCAGCATCTCGACTCCATGTTTTTTAGGGTACCTACCTACCTATATGAAAAAAATCCGAGCCAATGATATGGGTGGCTGGAAAATTTAGGAGGGGGAGGTCCATAAATCAAACAATATGATTGTTTGTTTTGATTTCTGTGTAGTACTTACTTATATACAATAAAAAGGGCTTTTTGACTTCAAATTAGCGTTTTTTACCTATTTTTTTCTTTAAAATCGAAAAACGATATGGGTAAAATGCACTCCAGAAAAAAAAACGATATGGGTATTTTGCGTTTCTCGGATTTTATTTAACATTGTATCATACATGGGCAAGTTGGTCCGGAGTGGGGGGAGGGGTTAAAATGTTTATTTCTTTACTGTTTAAAATATTTATTTTAACTTTAAAACTTAAGTTTGAAGGCAGTTAGAAGTCATTTTAAAGAGATTTTTTTCTTTATTTTTCCAAAATTGGGGGGTTAACCTTTTCTCCCCCCCCCATTTCTGAGTTGGGGGGGGGTAAACCCTCCTTCTTAGAATTTTGGGGGGGGGGAAATTAACCCCCCCTATTTCCCCCCGTGCCTATGTATGCATTGTATGCCTTAAGTATTGAACAGCATAATCGATTTGAAATCGAAAAACAAAGATAAATTGTCAATTTAAACTATCCGCGATGCGGGAGCGGGGAAAATTGGTTGTTTTTTTTAATTATTAATATGCTTTTGGAAGGCATCAAAAAATTTCTGTATCAATATTAAAGAAAAAAAATTTTTTCCCAAAATTCAAAAAAGTAAGGTTTCCCCTTAAGAAAAAATCCGGCTTAGCCGGATTTTGGGGGGGGAGGGCAACCGCCCCCCCCGCCCCTCCCCCTGGGCACGCCACTAACTCGGACGTAAGTAACAATAATCATGGTGATACATTATAAAAACACCGACGAGTGCGTGTAGCAAACATAGATGTTTTTGGTCAGGTCCCATAGATGTTTTTGGGGGGGGGGACAGAGGGGTGCACCCCCCCCTAGAGCCAAAATTTTGGCCCCCCCCTGGAAAAAATCCAGGCGCCCCCCCCCCTCCCCCTCAAGCTCGAGAGCGGTCCGACCTACCCCCCCCCCCCTGGAAGGCTGGACCCCCCCCCCCCCCCTCTCCCGACCAATTTGGAAGTATATTTTTTTATTTACTGTCAAAAACACAGGTTTTTAGTTAAAAACAGTGTTTAAATACACTTTTTAGGCCTAAATAGGCTGTTTTAATACATAAAATTCAATATTAGACCTAAAAACACTTAAATTATTGAGTTTAAAAAATTTTGCTGAAAAATTGGACCCCCCTGACCCCCCCTAAATTTGAAATCTCGCACCGGGGGTCGACCCCCCCTAAAACGCCGGGGGGGTCCGCACCCCCCTGGACCCCCCCTAAAAAATTTTGGCCTTCCACCCGGGGGTGGACCCCCCCCCTAGCGGACCCGACCAAAAACATCTATGTCAGGTCCGCTAGGGGGACTCCACCCCCGCGTGGAAGGCCAAAATTTTTTTGGGTGGTCCCGGGGCGTTCGGTTCCGCCCCTTGGCTTTTTAGGGGGAAGGTCGACCCCGAGTGCTTGATTTTAAGTTTAGAGGGGGTCAGGTCAGGGGGAGTCCGATTTTTCTACAATTTTTTAAAATTAATAATTTAAGTGTTTTAAGGTCTAATATTGAGTTTTATATACTAAAACAGCCTATTTAGGCCTAAAAAGTGTATTTACACACTGTTTTTAACCAAAAAACCGTGTTTTTGACAGTAAATAAAAAATATATTTCCAAATTGGTCGGGAGGGGGGGGGAGGGGGGTCAGCCTCGCTAGGGGGGTCAGGCCGGACCGCTCTCGAGCTTTGAGGGGGAGGAGGGGGGGTCCTGGATTTTTTCCAGGGGGGTCCAAAATTTTGGCTCTAAGGGGGGGTGCACCCCATACATGGACAAGTTGGGTTAAACCCCGAATTAGGGGGGGTTAAAATCCAAGAAACGCAAAAATACCCATATTATTTTTTTTTCTGGAGTGCATTTTACCCATATCGTTTTTCGATTTTGAAGGGAAAATAGGTAAAAAACGCTAATTTTAGCTCTAAAAACCGTTTGTATTGCATTTTTGAGCTTTTTATAGCTTAAAACATTCATTTTGACCTCAAAACTTAAGTTTGGACTTGGAGGCAGTTAGAAGTCATTTTAAAGACTTTTTTCTTCATTTTTCCAAAATTCGGGTGTTAACCTTTTCTCCCCCCACTTCTGAGTGGGGGGGGTTAAACCCCCTTCTCAGAATTTGGGGGGTTAACCCCCCCCAACCCCCCGTGCCCATGTATGGTGCACTCCTCTGTCCCCCTCCCAAAACACCTATTGGGGGGTCCCATTCTATTTTATAAATAAAAACTTATACTTCTAAATTGGTCGGGTGGGGGGAGGGGGGTCAGCCTCGCTAGGGGGGGAGGGGGTGGTCAGGCCGGACCGCTCTCAAGCTTGGGGGAGGAGGGGGTTAAACCCCATATAAGGGGGGGGTTAAAATCCGAGAAACGCAAAATACCCATATCGTTTTACGATTTTAAAGAAAAAATATGTAAAAAACGCTAATTTTAGGTCAAAAAGCCCTTTTTATTGCATTTTTGAGCTTTTTACTGTTTAAAACATTCATTTTGATCTCAAAACTTAAAATTGGAGTCAGTTGGAAGTCATTTTAAAGACAGTTTTTTCTTCATTTTTCCAAAATTAGGGGGGGGTAACCTTTTATATCCCCCACTTCTGAGTCGGGGGTTAAACCCCTCTTTTCAGAATTTGAGGGTGTTAACCCCCCCACCCCCAATCCTCCCGTGCCCATGTATGCTCTGTTCCCCCCCAAAAAACATCTATGGTAGCAAATCCAACACTACAGACAGTTTTAGACAGGTAAAAGCGTTAATAAATAATATGCAACAAGTGGATTGAATAAAAACAAACGCTGAAAAAATACAGTCAATAAAAATATTTTTTTAATTAAAGTGTTTTTAAAATTTTTTCAGAATTTTATCTAATAACACTACGCATGGCTATCGCTATGCGCCAAATTTTTTTGTTGGATACCCTTTTCCCTTTGTCGAAATGTTATCTATCAAATCTTTCAATCTCAGCAAAATTTATGATTATAGTATTTGGGTCAACTAGGGAGCTTCTGCGCAGCGACTCTACCTGGACCGGAATGGATTCATCCAGGAAGGAAAGGCCAATACTGTTCAATCTTTCCAGAGCGCAGAGTTTCCCTCTTTGCGCCTGACTGCATCTATTTTTTGCTGCTAAGCGGCAGCCATCTTTGCTGCCGCAATTACTGAAGGCAACGTCCGGGGACATTCATCCCGATTCCAGCCTGCCAAAAACTATTTTTCTGTGCGCGCACTGCAGCAAAAACGTCAACCTAAACGGTGTCCAATGCAACAAATCTAAAAACTGGCTGCACTTAAAATGCTCTAATCTAAACAGTCTAAAAAACTATAATCAAAATTTTTTTCTGAAACAGATGCACTCCCCAGTTACTCAACCGCCGACAACCACTAATGACTCTTCAATAAACATTTTGCAATTCAACGCCAATGGAATTTCCAACAAAATACAAGAGCTTACAAACTTCTTTGTCAAAAACAACATCTTTATCGCTGCTATCCAAGAGTTCAAACTTTCTAATAAATCTAGAGACCCCAAAATCGCAAATTACACAACAGTCAGAAAAGACCGAGGTTTCAATGGAGGCGGTCTTCTCTTTTTTGTTCACCACTCCATTAACATCAAAATTTTGGATATACAACAAAATTACCCCCATGCAGAAATTCTCGGTTTACTAATTCTTCTCAACAACTCCAATCTTTCAATCTTCAACATTTACATGCCTCCATCCAGCTCTTGCAATTCCAACTACCAACCTGACATCAACCATCTCCTCAAATATCAGGATAGCATGCTACTAGGAGATATTAACGCACACCATGGCCTCTGGCACTCAAGCCTCACAGACGACAGAGGAGACTACATTGCAAACATCATAAACAACTTGAATATGGCATCACTAAACAAAAACACTCCATCACGCATTCCATCTAATGGAAACCCAACATCTCCACAAATCTCCTTAGTCTCAAATTCACTCCTCACCTCAACAGACTGGCATACTCAAACGACGTTAAGCTCAGACCACCTTCCAATAATTGTCAGCATTCAAACTACTTTGACAATAGCTCCAACAACTAAGAAAACTTTCACAAATCTCAACAAAGCCGACTGGAGCAGTTATACAAACGAAATAGAAACAAAATTATCCAAAATCCCCAATCCAACAGAGGCCAAACAAGATGAAAAAATGTTTAGATTTATCTTGAAGAAAGCTTCCGCGCACAACAAATCTACCGGTTTACCGGTTGTCGCAAAAATTTTCAGCCTAACCTTACTCATAGATGAACACGGTCAAAAAGCTAGGGGGATGTTTACCCCGGGTAAATGAAATTTCAAAATCTATGAGGGGGCCTAGGGGGGTCGAACCCCCCTAGCTTTCTAGGGGTGGTCGACTGGGGTGGAAGATTTCAAAACCTAGAGGGGGGTCAGGTGGGGTCCAATTTCTGAAACAAAATACTTTTAAACCATTAAATATTTAATAATAGTTTTTTTATAAGATAATACTACATTTTATTGAATAAAAAGCAATATTTAGGTATAAAAAGGGTGTAAAAACATGAATTTGTGTTAAAAATTCACGTTTTTGCAATAAAATTTAGTATAAAAAAGTACTTAAAATTTTCTTGAGAGAGGAAACGGGGGGTCAGATTTCAAAATCTAGAGGGGGGTCAGGGGTAAAAAATTTAAAATTTGGGGGGAGGGGGGCCTCCCTGGATTTTTTTTAGCGGGGGCCCAAAATTTTGAGGCTAGGGGGAGGGTGGACCCCACCCTACCACCCATTGTTCATCTATGACCTTACTCCAGAAACAATTTAGCTCATGAAGATCAAAAAGCGTGATACACTTCGCCAATCCAACCCTCACTCTGCCCAGATACAAGAGCTCAACAACAACATTCACAACCAAATTCGCTCCAACGCCACCAAAAAATGGCACTCTTTCAGACCTGTGCACGGTCTGAAAATGCCCCCCCCCGTTTTATTGGAGGATTTGCCCCTCCCCGTTTTATTGCCCCCCCCCCCCCGCCAAAAAATTAAAAAATACCCAAAAAATATTACGCCATTTTTGACCTATGATAACGCCATCATCGCGAATTTTTTGCAGTTTTTAGCCTATTTCAATGTATTTTAAGCCATTTTAGACCTATTTTTACCTTATTTCCGCTTTTTTTGTCCCTTTTTTCCCTTTTCCCTTCTTTTTTTCTCTTTTTTTCTCCTTTTTTTCTCTTTTTTTTTTCTTTCCCCCCTGCTTGCCCCCCCCGTTTTATTGCCCCCCCCCGTTTCAAAAAAGTTGCCCCCCCGTGCCCCCCCCGTTTTGGAATTGCCCCCCCGTTTTAACCCCGGGGGGGCAGTGCACAGGTCTGCTCTTTTTTGGATAACATAGCCACTGGTTTCAATCAAAAAACTCCACTCAAGCGCACAATAGTAGCCGCCCTGGATCTCAGCAAGGCATTTAACACAATCAGCATTGATATTCTAATAACCAAAATAATCAACAGCACACTTCCAGCCCACCTCATCAGATGGCTGAGTGGTAACCTCAGAGGCAGAAATAGCAAAACAATTTTCAGAGACTCAAGTTCCTCAAGGCCCCATAATCTCACCAACCGTTTTCAACTTTTATATTTTAGACCTACCACCATCCCCAGCTAATGTCATTAAGTCTCCTATGCTGATGATAGCACAGTGTACTTTACTGGAAACAAGATTACTGAAACGGAACTTGATCTCACCAACTACCTCAACATTTTAAATCAATATCTGGACAAAAACTTCCTCAAACTCTCAATAGAAAAATCAACAGTCACTATTTTTCCCCTCATCAAAAGAGTTTTACTACCATCCAAAGGTGACCATAGACAACAAACTTTTACCGCTTAACAAAAACCCAAAAATCCTGGGTTTTACTTTTGATCCAAAACTAACATTTAATAACCATGCCACCAACATAAACAACAAAACATCCAGGCGCAACAACATTCTCAAAGCCGTAGCTGGCACCACCTGGAGCCAATAAAAAGAAACAATAGTTACCTCCTACAAAGCAATAGGACGCCCAATTCTCAACTACAGAGCCCCCATTTGGTCACCCAATCTATCAAAATCTAATCTTCAAAAACTTCAATCAACACAGAACACGGCTTTCAGGAAAGCTACCGGCTGCCACAAAATGGCCCCAACTGACCACCTACACCAAGAGACCAAAATCATACCAATAAAAAACCACACCAACCTCTCCTCAACACAATTTTTAGCAAAAACCATGCAGCCAACACACCATACATTGGCAAGTTGGTCCGGAGTGGGGGGGGTTAAACCCCAAATCAGGGGGGGGGGTTAAAATCCGAGAAACGCAAAATACTCATATCGTTTTTTTTCTGGAGTGCATTTTACCCATATCGTTTTCCGATTTTGAAGGAAAAATAGGTTAAAAACACTAATTTTAGGTCAAAAAGCTCTTTTTATTGCATTTTTGAGCTTTTTATTGCTTAAAACATTCATTTTGACCTCAAAACTTAAGTTTGGAGGCAGTTAGAAGTCATTTTAAAGACATTTTTTTCTTCATTTTTCCAAAATTGGGGGGTTAACTTTTTCTCCCCCCCCACTTCTGAGTGGGGGGGGGGTTAAACCCCACTTCTCAGAATTTAGGCAGGGGTTAACCCCCCCAACCCCCCCCCCTCCCCCCTGTGCCCATGTATGCAAGTATGCAACACACCCATCCAACAAAATCACAGCCAGCGATCATGGACCAAAAGAGATAAAGCATAGCCTACAATCAAAATTTGGATCAACAGCTAAAAGTTTCTACAACCACATGCTCACTGAAAAAAACCATCCTATAAAACATTCATTCATATTTTGTCAAAGATTTCGCAACTCCAACCTAATGTTCTATTAAATAGAAATCCGCCACCAATCGACATAAGCAAGCAACAACTCCCCAGGAAGCCAAGAACCTTAATAGCACAACTTAGATCTGGACACTGCCACCGCCTCAACTCGTTCAAATCCAGAATCAACAGCTCCATCAAAAACGAATGCCCCCACTGCAGTGTCAAACCTCACGACGTCAAACACCTTTTTGCATGCCCTCAAAAGCCAACAACACTCAAACTAGAAGATCTATGGGAAAAACCAGTGGATGTGGTCAGGTTACGGCAGGCCATAACTTGAAGCTCCGGCCATAACAACAACAACATTATAATATTTAGCGTAATAATAATAATATATTTATCTTCAGACTTTGCACATAATTGTACATTTTGATGCTTTTCCTATCTCAATATGTTTATTTCAACCTAATATTTGTTTTGAAACAAACAATTAGTTTATAGTTTACAAGAGCCTAAATATCCTATTTTTTTATTTTAAGCTGTTAAACATTAAATATGTTACTGACTATTGTGACACATTGTGTCCCTTCCGTGAAAACTCAAAGTGCAAGCGTTAATAAAAGGCGATTATCTTTCCTCTTTCCTTGTTCGGCCTATGGTGTAATGGATAGCACGCCAGAGTCGACTTTGGAGGTTACGGGTTCAATTCCTGTATCGGCCAAATTTTTCAATAAATTTGGCTGTCTAAACTTTTCAGCGCCTGGTTATTTTCGCTTCTACTTTGGGTCGTCACACTATTTTCAATCTTATAAACATAAATTCACTAATTAATTGTTTAGCATTAACCAATAACTCTGACGGAACTGACACCAGCAACAGTCAAAACATTGGAAAGCGAAAACTTTTACGAAGTCTTCCAACACAAATAACCCAAGTTCTTAAAGCAGATGTTTTGTGGAATATGGGTTATCGTGGTAAGTATGTTTTGATTGTATACTACTGGAAAATAATGGCACAAAAATAGAGTGAATATTTTAGGGGGAGGGGTGTCGACTATAATCATGATTTTGGGGGTATAACCCTCCCCAACCCCTCCCACGCCTTCTCCTGCCCACCTATGATTTCTAGTGTATATAAGTGAAGAGGAAAAACAATCGAGCGCTAAACAGAGTGAGGTGCGAAAAAACATTTTAAAAATGACAACTTTATACCCCAAAATTTTTACCCTTGCCGACCCCAAATGGGGAGGGTCCATTCATTGCCCCTGGACCCCCCTCTCTCCCCTGGCTACGCCCATGCGTGTCACCTAGGTCAAACCTAAGTTGTACGTTTATACTGTATGCGTGATTAGAATTTGAATAATTTTTACCGTAAATTGAACGCGCACAAGCTTAAATTATTTTAATTTGCTCGCTCACGCTGACTTTCACTCGCGCAGTAGTTTTAATCTCATTATGGTATTATTGTGGTCATACGTAGACTTACCCGCGGTGAAATTTACACACCTCAGTGTCGAGAGGAAAATACCGCCATTGTGAGACAAATGTTTCATCATCGTTGTAACTGGGAAAAAGCGATCACGGTTACAAGTTACATACACCTCAGTTTTAAAACTCCATTTTTTCATGTTTCAAAAAAATTAAAATGTCAAAATATTTTTTATTAAAACGGATGTTCATAGTTTAGTCTTAGGTTAATTAAAATTATTTATTGCAGAAATTACAAAGTAATTTCCGTTTGAATTGAGTAGTTCCATAAAGAATTTTTGTTGTGTATAAATTTTATAAAACCCAGTTTCACAAACCTATTCCTTGTACAGGCTAATTTCATAGGTGAGAAAGGGGGGGTGGCAGGGTGGCGTCCACCCCCCCCCAGCCTCGAAATTTTACGACCCCCCCTAGACAAAAATCTAGGGGGGGCTCCCCATAAATTTTCGAATTTTTTACCACTGACCCCCCTCTAAAATTCGAAATCTGACCCCCCCGGCCCCCTCCTCCCTCGGGAAATTTTTAGGTACTTTTTTTATACTAAATTTTCTTCCAAAAACGTAAATTTTCATCACAAATTCATGCTTTTACAGCCTTTTTATACCAGAATATCGCTTTTATTCAATAAAATATAGTTATAAAATCTTATAAAAAGAACAATTAATAAAGTTATTATGGTTTAAAACTGTTTTGCTTTGGACACCGGACCCCACCTGACCCCTCTCTAGATTTCAAAATTTCGCACCGCGGGTCGACCCCCCCTAAAAAGCTAGGGAGAGTCCGGACCCCTCTGGGACCCCCCTTCTAAAATTGAAAACTCTATTTACCCCGGGTAACCAACCCCCTCCTAGCTTCCCCGACCGTTCTTTTATACAAACGTATTTACTTAATATTTTGGCTTCTTGGCAGAAGGCTACAAAATTTTCATTTATTTTATTTTTAACCGGATCGGCCCAGTGTAGTTGAAAATACAGGAATCTGAATTGTAAAAATGCTCACAAAAAAGCCCACTTCATGAAACTGACTTTCATTTATAATAAAAATCTTTTTTTATAGCTAAAATTTTGTTATTCTGTTGCTGCGAAATATAATTGATACCGATTTATTTAAATCGTTAAGAAAACCAAAGTTTTTGTGTAAAAAATTTGTGAACGCTGAATTAATGCAAGCACTTTTAATATTATTTGAAAAACTTCCAAACATCAAAAGCAACAAAAACTTAATCTGTAAATTGACAAGACAAAATTATATAGGCGTAATCATAGGTGAGAAAGGGGGGGGGGGGGTAGGGTGGGGTCCACCCCCCCCTAGCCTCGAAATTTTGGGCCCCCCCCCTAGACAAAAATCTAGGGGCCCCCCCTCCCCCCAAATTTCCGAATTTTTTACCCCTGACCCCCCTCTAGATTTTGAAATCTGACCCCCCCTCCCCCTCGGGAAAATTTTAGGTACCTTTTTTATACTAAATTTTCTTCCAAAAACGTGAATTTTCATCACATATTCATGCTTTTACACCCTTTTTATACATGAATATGGCTTTTTATTCAATAAAATGTAGTATTATCCTATAAAAAGAACAATTATTAAAGTTATTATGGTTTAAAACTATTTTTCTTTGGACACCGGACCCCACCTGCTGACCCCCCTCTAGATTTAAAAATTTTGCACCCCGGGTCGACCCCCCCTAAAAAGCTAGGGGGGGGGTCCGGACCCCTCTGGGACCCCCCTCCTAGAATTCAAAATTCGATTTACCCCGGGTAACCACCCCCCTAGCTTCCCCGACCGTGCTCACCTATGGGCGTAATTTTTTTAGTACTTTCAAAACCTAACTTACTTTTTTGCATAAATATTTTTGATAAGCTTTAAAAATTTATTAAAATGTTGGATCTTTTAGTCAGATTTTAATAAACAACAGCACTTGAAAACCATACGGTTTGCTATTTTTTAATAATTTACCGGCTGTTCCGTTTTGTTTGTTTAAAAAGCAAAAGATAGCTTCAAATTTTTTATGCTCATCTTACAATTATTGTTTATGTAAAAGAAAAAGTCATGTTTAAAACAACCTGTTTTTTATGATTTAAAATTTAACGTTACTTTTAAAATTTCAGCTGTTAAAAACGCCAAATTTATAATTATTTAAGTCTTTTTTTTCAGCTAAGGTAGACCGACCATGGTTTAATCAGGTGGGCAGTCTTTTTGATTTGTTTTGGAGTGGAGAGATTACCTGACCCTTCAAATTTGATGGGTATACGGCAGGATGGGGCGGCCGCCTTTCCCCCTTCCTCCCCGAAGCGATCGCACAGAGAAAAAAATAAGGATAGTGATTGGGTGGGGTGGGGAGGGGAGCGAGCGGCCGTCTCCACTCCCCCCTTTCGCTAAACTGGTCGCTAGATGGTAAAATTTTGCCGTTTTCGGAAGCTAAAAATTCGAAAATTTTCTTGCGCCTCGCTAATCGTTTGCGCCTTTTTTTTGCGCTATTTGGAGGCTAGGCGCCAGCTGGCGTCTAGCCTCCAAAATTTAGGCGTCAGGGAAGAAATCTAGGCGCCAATACCAGAAAAAATTTTTTTCATGTCAATAAATAGGGCTAAATATAATAGTTTTTTTAGTTTATGTACATAGGTGAGCACGGTCCCGGGAGCTAGAAGGGGGGTGGTTACCCCTGGTAAATAGCAATTTGAATTTTTGAAGTGGGGTCTTTCTTGGTCTGGGGTGGAAAACTTTAAAATTTAGAGGGAGTTCAGGTCAGGTGGGGTCTGGTTTCTGGAGCAAAATAGTTTTAAACCATAATAACTTGAATAATTGTTTTCTAAAGGATAATACTACATTTTATTGAATAAAAATGATATTCTAATATAAAAAGGGTGTAAAAATAGGATTGTATGTTAAAAATTTACGTTTTTAGAAAACTTGTATAAAAAAGTACCCAAAATTTTCACGAGAGGGCGGGGTCAGATTTCAACTTCTCACATCTGCTTGCTTATGTATGTTTATGCTTATGGGGGGCAGGGTGGGGTCCACCCCTCAGCCTCGAAATTTCGGGAATCCCCCCCCTAGACGAAAATCTAGGGCCCCCTCCCCCCAAATTTACCGAATTTTTTGCCCCTGGCCCCCCTCTAGATTTTGAAATCTGACCCCCCTCCCCCCTCGAAAAATTTCACCCCTTTCTCACCTCTGCTTATGTATATTTTTGGATGACTTTGTAGCCAAAATATTTGTTTTATACATATTAAAAAACACATTTTTTGCTTATTTCAATGCTCCACTCTAGATGCGTAACATTTTGTCAAAGGATTATAATTTAACATGAAACCTTGATACAAACCCGGAAAATCATTAATTAATTTGGGGTTGGCTGACTTAGCTAGCATAGTTTTAACGAAGGTGTTTAGAACCAATTTTCGTTTGTTAAAATTTGTAGGTTTTTTTAAACAGGCAGTTTAGATTTTTTTTTTGAGGTTTGACTTACTTATATTTAGATTTTATTGTAATTATGGTATCTAATTTTAATTTTAAAATTGCCATTTGTTTGATGAGTTTAAATTTTTAGGCAGGATTTTTGAAAAATTGTTAAACTTGAATTATTATTAAACTAAAAAATTTTTTAAATTAAATAAATTAATAATGAATAAATAAATAGGGGTTATTTTTGATGAAACAGGCAAAAACGGATTGTAAGAGTCGTAAAAAAATTTTAAGATAACTTAAATTTTTTCTAAAATTTTTAAAATTCTTGCAATACCTCAGCAAATAATGATTTTATAAGAGGTTAGTTTTCGACATAGGCGAGAAAGGGGGGGGGGCAGGGTGGTGGAGTCCACTGTCCACACCCCTAGTCTCGAAATTTTGGGACTCCCTTCCCTAGACGAAAATCTAGGGGCCCCTCCTCCCTCCAAATTTCCGAATTTTTTACCCCTGGCCCCCCTCTGGAATTCGAAATCTGACCCCCCCCCCTTCCCCCTCGTAAAAATTTCAGGTACTTTTTTATTCTAAATTTTCATCCAAAAACCTTAATTTTTAACACAAATTCATGTTTTTACACCTTTTTTATACTAGAATGAATGTCACTTTTTATTCAACAAAAATGTGGTATTATCCTATAAAAAGAACTATTATTAAAGTTATTATGGTTTAAAACTACTTTGTGCCAGACGCCGAACGCCACCTGACCCCCTCCAGATTTTAAAATTTTGCACCCCGGGTCGACCCCCCTAAAAAGATAAGGGGGTCCATACCTCCTCCTAGAATTCAAAATGTGATTTACCCCGTGTAACCCCCTAGCTTTCCGGACCGTGCTCACCTATAGTTTTCGATCAAAACTAAATTTATTAATTAGCTTTTCTAAGATTTTAACTTTAAATGACATTTCTCAAAGTTAAAAATATTATAAACTCGCAGTTTTTGCTACATCCCAAAAAATGAATAAATTACAAACAAGTTTAAAAAAATTACGCGCTGAGCAGAGCAAAGCGCAAGAAAAATTTTAGAAATTGGTCTTTTAAAAACTTGAAAATTTCGTGTTTTTTTTTGTTTTTTGACTAAAAAAAGCTACCAAAAGTACGTTTTTAACAAAAAATCTAGTCGCCAGACTGGCGCCTACTCGCCTAGGTCCAAACTTTTAGGCGCCGGCGGAAAATTCTAGGCGCCAGTTGCGTCGATTTGGCATAAAAAAACCTAGCCTTCGCTTTACCTTTACAGGTTTATTCAGGTTTATTTCTGCTTTTTTTAACCTTTTCAACAAAAAAAACCCGCAATTCCATCTTTCCCCGGAACTTTTTTTGTACTGAAATCCCATTCCAAATCCTCGCCTAAGTTAAAAAAGGTCTGGTTTTAGTTGTATCATGCTGCACAGAGCCCGTATTAATTGTATTATAATAATAGTGCAATATGAAACAAACTTTGATTCGATACCGTACTATTTGGTATATATGAGCACTAAATACAAATCAAAATCAAATCAGATCTTTCTATAGGTAAAAATTTGTTTGCATTGTTTATATTGAATCCTTCGGGAGAATTATTCGCTCCTTTGTTTAGCCACTGCATGGTGCCCTGTTTTTGTATACTTTATTTTTATGCCAAAACGTTATTTAATCTATATAAAATAGAAGCTGTAATAAAAAATTGTTTTCATTGCGACTTTCAATTATTTTTTGATGAAATTTAAATGGTATTAACAGCCAGTTTTATTTAGGTCAAGGTGTTAAAGTTGGTATTTTTGACACGGGATTGCCAGAGGGACATCCTCATTTCACTCACATACGAGAACGCACAGACTGGACTAATGAAAAAACACTGGAAGACGGTTTGCTATTCTTTCTAAATGTCGTTGTCTTACGTTTGTTAAATTCAGTCTAAAATTACATGTTTTTAACTATAATTAGTCCATACAAAAATCATGCGGTCTGGCGACAAAACTCGAACTTTGAATCATCATAGTCTTTATATATCATTTAATGATATATATCCATAACGGAGGTTAGAATATGTGCGGGACATATATGGGAGCATAACTTAGACTCTTGGCTATCTTTTGAAAAGGTTAGGAAAAAATGTTTTTCGATGACGTCATCACTACAGCTGATGCGGTGAAAAAAAAAACATGGTCTTAAAAAACAAAACTTTTTTATTAGTACGAGCTAAGAAACGCTGTTAAAACATACATTTTTGAGTTTTTTCTGAAAGTTTGAGCGAAATCGGCTTGCTCAAATTTTTTTTATAAGGCGTTAAATGCGCGCGGTTTTCGCGATTTTTCGCGAATTTTTGCCCCGCTAACACACTGTCCGAATTATTTATTTTGTTTTGCTTCTGTTCGAAGTGTGTACGATATTAATCATATTGTTATATTAAATTTTCGCCAATTTTTATTCCTTACTTTTGACCTAAAATTTTTTTTGGGGGTTGACCCCCCGGGGGCTAGGGGGCCAAACACGAATGCCAAATTTTTTTTTCAAAATTTTTTTTCAAAACCATTAAAAATGTAAAATTTATCACATATCGTCGTTACTACGGCAAAATGAGCCACAGTCTGTATAAAATATGTGTGCCTGTGACTCATTTCATATTTTTAACAAGATCTTATTAACTCTAGAATGAGTCAGAGTCACGTGTATTTTATAATGACAGTGGCTCATTTAAGATTTAAGATTTTTATTTTTCTAGTAATACATCAAGAAAACAATAGAAAACACAAACACAAATGTGATTGCAACCCAGTTGAGTTACAAAAACACAGATCACAAAGTCGAGAGAAGACCTGGCTGATTTATTTATTTATATATTATTCGTACGGTATAAGATACAGAAGTAACAGTTATACACTTATGCACGAATTATTTACATATGGTAAAAAGAAACAAGATAAAATGGCATGCATTTTTACATACAGTCAAGTAAACATATAATTTATTGATTTTTTTGAGTGACAGGCGAAATACTATATTTTTGATCCCACTTTTGTCATTTATTTATTTAGAATAACATTGAAATTAAAAATGTTTGACAAATTTTTGAAGAATTTAAGTTTTTAATTTGTTTTTAAAAATTTTGACATTTTTGGACGTTACAATATCATTATTTAAAGAATTCCAATTAGGGATTACGCGACTGGCAAAGAAATATTTGTAAATGTCACATTTTGCTTTTGGAACCACAAGTTTTTTGCTATGACCCCTAGTGTGCAAATTATTGTAAAATTTGAAAAAGTCAAATTTGTTCACATCCACAAGTTCGTTTACAATTTTGAAACACTGAACTAAATCAGTTCGAATTCTACGCATTTCTAGGCTTTCAAGAGCAAGGTCTTTTAGGCGTTGGTTGTAACTAGGTTTAGCTTGCAAACACCTAGCATGTAATTTACAGGTAAAATACCTTTGAACTTGTTCTATTTTAGAGATATCTTTTATTAAATATGGTGACCAAACAGTTGTTTCATACTCTAGCAAAAGTCTCACAAATGTTGTGTAGGCGCAGACTAAAATATTTTTATTTTTTGTTGAAAATACTCGAAAAATTAGTGAGAGTCTGGCAAATGCTTTTTTAGCAATATTACTACAGTGATATGTTGACGTTAAGTTTTTACAGAAAATTATACCTAAGTCTTCAAGAGGTCTTCTATCTAGCTCAAAAATTTCATTTTGTAGGCTATTTCCAATTGTAAATGTTTTACATTTTTCGTACGCTATTCTCCACCTTTTTTTTTTATTGCCACTTATGAGACCATTTTGCAAAATTATTTAGGGACATTTTAAATGATTCATTTCTTACATGTTTTTCTCTAATACTATATAGTTTTGTATCGTCTGCATAAATTCTAGCAGTTGTGCCATTTTCCAAACAAGTCGGCATGTCGTTTATAAATAATAAAAAAAGTAAGGTTCCAATGACACTTCCTTGTGGAACGCCGGAAGTTACAGAAATAAAGCTGGATATTTTATTTCCAATCGATACACATTGTTTTCTATTTGACAAATAATTACTAATCCATGCCAATAACTCAAAATCTATTCCATAACCTTTAAGTTTGATTAAAAGTTTTTCATGTGAAACACTATCAAAAGCTTTTTGGTAATCTATAAAAACACAATCAATAACTTTTTTCTATTTAAAGCTAAGGTCCAATCGTTAAGTGTAATTAGTAGCTGTAAACCTGTGGAGCGCTTGGATAAAAACCCATACTGTTTTTCACTGATTAATTTATGATCACGCAAATAAATTAACATCTGATCGCAAATTATTGATTCCATTAGCTTACAAGCTATGCAAGTTAAAGAAATCGGCCTGTAATTAGTTTTTAAACTGGCTAAACCTTTTTTGTAAACTGGAATGATTATTGCTTCGCGCCAAGGATTTGGAACAGTACTGCATAGCATACTTAACTCAAAAAATGAAGCTAATGCGGGGGCCATTGTTTCTGAAACGTTTTTCCTGTATATGGG
This sequence comes from Microlaimidae sp. YZB2_3, assembly GCA_030248175.1. Lineage (NCBI taxonomy): Eukaryota > Metazoa > Nematoda > Chromadorea > Desmodorida > Microlaimidae > Microlaimidae sp. YZB2_3. Next base: position 43,074 of record JASAMX010029123.1, read on the forward strand.
TGGAAATCCATCTGGAGAACAGGTAAGTTTGGACGGAAGTTTTTTCATCTTTTTTTTTTACTGTTTTTACAGGAAAACGTATAGTATTAAGATAAACATTTTCAGGCACTTGTTTTGGAAAATCAGGATTAACTTTATCATCCACTGTGAATACACTTCCAAAAAACGCATTTAAAATTTTAGCTTTTTCAAAAGGGTCTACAGCTACACTACCATCATCACGTTTAATAGGTGAAAACTGATCGTTATTTTTCATTTTGCTTTTAGCAAAATCATAAAAATCTTTTAAACTTTTTGAATTTACAATTTTTTGTTCCTTTTCCTCATGAAATTCGCGAACTGTTTTCGCACTCATGAAATTCGCGAATTTAGACTTACTAGAAAAAAAAAATGACTAAAGGCTTTGGAAAAGTAAAGCTCTTTATTTAATCATTATTACCATGACCATGAGTTAATTCTTCAAAGATTTTTTTAAATTGGTACAATGTTTTAGAACTGACTTGATTTTCATTTAGATAATTCCATTTACTTATAACTCTACTAAAAAAACTGTATTTTTGGCAATTGACTCTTGAGTGTTCTTTTTTGAGTTTTTTTGAATGCCCTCTGGTTGTATTAGGGTTAGGAACAAAATATTTCTCAGGGTTTAAATTTACAAGTTGATTTAAGATCTTAAATGTTTCAAACATATCCATCTTTTCTCTTCTTTTCTCTAAAGTTTCTAGATTAAGTGTATTTAGTCTGTTTATATATCCAGTATCTTTTAATTTGTAAACCTTAAAAACCCGTTTAGTAAAATAACGTTGGACTTTTTCTAAAATGTATTTATCCTTAGCCATATATGGATTCCAAACAACACTTGCGTACTCAACAGTAGGACGCACAAAACTTTTATAAGCAATTAGATAGTTTTTAATGGATTGTGATTTGAAACATCTAAAAATTAAGTTAACTGTTTTTAAAGCTTTACTTGCGATTTTTTTACTATGTGTTAAAAACTTTAAATCACTAGTGATAAACACATCTAAGTCTTTTACCATATTAGTTTTAGGTAGCTTCTTATTATTTAAGTAATAATCCGTTTTGTGTACATTTTTACAGACCTCCTAACATTAAAACTTGTTTAGAGTCCTATCCTTACGAAGAAGGTTATAATCAGAATTTTTTATTATTAATTGATTGGGTATATGCTCACTCAGCCAGGACTCCTGAACACATATCACATCCGGTGACCCGTAGTTAACATCTGCTCCAGATATTAAGAGCTCAAACTCATTCAGATAGTTTAAAAGATAGTTTAAAAGTGATCTACTGTTAAGAGATATTATTTGAAGAGTTTCTACATTTTGTCGATTTTTTAAAACTTTTAATTTTACTATAAGTTTTACTGCAACTGGGTTGCACTCCATCCTATTCTGACCTTTTGTCTAAACCCCTAATCTCCAGAATGCAGTTTTTATCTGAGTCATACAAATAGCAGTGGCGTGCCCAGGGGGGGGGGCGGGGGGGCGGCCGCCCCCCCCCCGAAATACGGCGAAGCCGGCTTTTTTAGTAAGGGGGGGCCCCTAAGGTTTTTTTAATTTTGGGGGGAGAAAAAATTTTTTTTTCTTAAATATTAATACAGAAACTTTCCTGATGCCTTCCAAAAGCATATTAATAGTCAAAAAACCAAATTTTCCCCGCTTCGCGGGTAGTTTAAATTGACAATTTATCTCAGTTTTTCCATTTCCATCGATTTTGCCGCTCAATATTTAAGGCATACATGTTAAATAAAACTACTAAAAACACTATTAACCTTTTATTAACGTTTTAAACACATGTTTTATATGGAAAGGAATAAAAATAAACTTAAATTTTGTTTTAATTATCATCTGGAATTAAAATTTCTAGTGTATTTTAGCGCCTTAAATTAAAAATTTTCTCCCCCGGGGGGCATTCTGCCCCCCCGCCCTGACAAGGGGCTCTGCCCCTTGACCCCCGCTGGGGGGCTCCGCCCCCCAGACCCCCATTTCTGGGGGGCTGCCTGCCGCCCCCCCGACAACCCCTCAGGGTTCGTATGTACCCCCCCGCAGACCGCCCCCCCCCCGAAATGAAATCCTGGGCACGCCACTGACAAATAGGGATCACCGTGATCACCATATCGAACAAATATTTTTTGTTGTTGTTCATTTCTCAGTTGCTTTGCCTTTGCCAGTAATGGTATTTGTTCTTTACGCTGCTCACTAGTAAGAGACGGTCTTACATAAATGTTTTTAAAAAGCTCAGTCTTCCGCAGCTTTCCATTACTTCGCACAAACTGGTTCCTGGCAGCATTGGTTTGAAAACGAATTTTTAAAAGGCGTGGCTTTTGATCAAATTTCTTACCAATACGGAAACAATCGACAACAATATTGTTCCCTCCCATGTTGTCAATTGTTTCCTTTATCAAGCTCTTCGCCTTTTCATATTCTTCCTGGGGCGATTCCGACTCCTGTAGTCCTGCAATGACAGCCATGGTGGAATGCTCTCTTTGGACTTCCGCCCTTTTTAGTCTGTCCTCCATCTATGGTAAAAGTTCCTGGATGACCCGGGCACAAATGCTGGCTATGGCCTCTTCATCAATACTGCTGGGCTTTCCCATGGTGTTCTCCAGCTTTTCCACGCGAATCAACAGCTGGTCACGTTCAGCTTCCAGTTCTGCCACTCTGTTGCGCAGTTGTTTGTTCTCGTTGTTGGCAGAGTATTTCCGGGTATGATGAGCCATTCTTCACGTAAGTGGGTGCCACTAATGTAAGTGGGTAAAAACGTAAAAATTTTGCCGTAGTAACGACGATATGACGAATTTTGATATATTTTTTGTGTACAAAACCTAATAATAAGCTTAGAATATGCTGGCAGCAGCAAACCTTTAAAAATTAAAAACTTTTCCAAAAAAATAAGCCCTAAAAGTTTATTTTTTCAAATTTCCAGGTTATTTTGTTAGAAAAACATACTTAAATTAAAATTCTACTACAAAATTGTCAAATATCGTAGCTAAAAAAAGCTCTTTTTTAAGTGTTTTCTTACTTGCAAACATATTTTCCCGTTTTTCAACACAAAAACAAATTTCTAATAACTATGTCTCTCAACTTTTGCCAATATCCCAATGTAATTTTTTAAAATAATGCTATTTTTCGTGTAAAAACGTTTGAATCTGCGATCTGGTCTGAATTGCGTCATTTTAATTGCGGAAGAGCCAAGGAAAATCATCAATTATGACGTAATAACAAAAATTTGCATGACGCAAAAAGTAAATTTTGGAATTTTAACGAAAAATTATGTTGCGTTTTCATGGGGTTATTTGGACCATTTTCTAATATTTTAAATCAAAATAAATTTAAAAAATATAAAACTAATTTTTTAAAGTTAATTATTCTTGTAAACCTTTTTAATTAAAAGGTTTGCTGCTGCCAGCATACGTGCTTGGAATCCTTCCAAATTTTAAATTCGTTGTTGTTGTTGTTGTTGTTGTTGCATAATCTGAAACTTATCTTCCCTATGTAGATTATGCAAAGGGCAGGCGCTAACACAAGGCAGGAGGAGCGAAACAGTTTCACCCCTATGGTTGAGATGAGACTCTTCGTTCAACATTAATAACGTTGGCAACCTTTACCGCTAGAGTGTTCACTGCATGCAGTGTTCACTCATTCCGAGGTCTTCGTCTAAAGGATTTTTGATATATTGATC